>CAUYPK010017998.1:0-18478 GCA_963574355.1 Loris lydekkerianus | reverse complement strand
CTTTCATGTGAAAGCCATAAATTAGTTTCATAGTAGGGCTGAGTACATTGGATACTTTTTCTTCCCATTCTTGAGATACTTTACTAAGAAGAATATGTTCCAGTTCCATCCACGTAAACATGAAAGAGGTAAAGTCTCCATATTTCTTTAAGGCTGCATAATATTCCATGGTGTACATATACCACAATTTATATTTTCAGGGATCATTTCTATAGTTTGTTGCTTATTTCAATTTTAGAATTTTTTTATTTTTATAGACTACTATTCTCTGTTGACAGATTTCACATTACAATTATTTGTCCATTTCTTCTTCTATTTTTCAAAATTAATAGTCATGCTATATGTTTAAAAAGTATGATATTTGGATTAGTTGTGTATGTAAGATTAACAAAGGTTAGAATATGAACATATTCTGTATGAATAAAGGCTATTAGTTACAAATAAAAAATCTTGTGATCCGAGAAGCACTAACTTAATGCTTTTCTCTATTCTTGTCGGTACTGAAAGCAGAATTCTCTACCTGGCAAAAATATTTTGATGTGTGTGTGGAATTTGCAGCCTATACATATCATTGGTCAGGGAAAACTCAAAAATCAATTTTTAGCAATAAGACATGAGAACATATCTATAAATGTTCTCTCTAGACCAGATACTTTCACTGATTTTCTTATCTAGTGATATTTGCATCTTCTTAAAATTCCACATACAATAATTTTGAATGAGTTCTGATTCTTCCTTTAGAGCAGTTTTCAACTATTAGATATCATTGCTTTAACAACATCAATACCTAGTTTTTCTGTGTACTTTACCTACCATTAACCACATATTTTTTTACTTATAATTGAACAAATGGTATAGTCACCTTCCTGCTTTTTCTATCTCTCATATTACTTTGTTTTAATTATAATACACATTTTTGACAAATAAATTTTCTTAACATATAACTCTAATCAATTATCAGTTTTATACAAACAAATGATTGTTTGCATTATTGGGTGAAACTTGGGACTCAGAAAAGTCAATCAGTTTGTTACAACATAATACAAACAGGAGTGACAAAACTAGATAGGTATTTCTGCCCCCCCATGTGTCCCTTCCTGTACCCTATGTAACCTGAAAAATACATGAAGGATACCTTCTCAAAATTTATAAATAGGAATATTTTCCCTCCTTAATGTAGTCAAGACTTCTATGGAATAAAGTATCTTGTTTATATCAACAAACTCATCACTTTTTTTCTGGCTCTTGAGTGGGTTCTGTACCATATGGCCAAATTCCACCTAGTCTTTAAAGTCCATACTTAACCACATACTCCTCTACAAGTCTTCACTACTTCTGTGACTCTGGGAAAATCTAATGTTTATCTGAGCTTTCATAATTTCTTTGTCTCTTATAGTTCTTGAACCAAACTTTACTTGTTCCACATGTTCTGTCTCCTATAAAGTATTATAAAAATTTTTGAAGATAGGGTCTGATTACCTAAGTGTTCACATAATTTTTTGGTATATAGTTGGTCTTAACAAATATTTGGTGAATAATCAGTAGTTTTCAGAAATATGTGGTATAGCAGCAGTCCTCAACCTACTTGGCACCATGGACTGGTTTCATGGAAGGTAATTTTCTCAGGAACTGGGGAAGAGGGATGGTTTGGGGATGATTGAAGTGAATTACATCTCCCCCTCAGATCATCAGGTACTACATTCTCATAAGGAATGTGCAATCTAGATCCATTGCATGTACAGTTTACAGTAGATTTCACACTCCTATGAAAATCTTATACTACTTATTTGACAGGAGGTGGACCTCAGGAAGTGAGGCAGTGATGTGAGCCATTGGAGGCACCTGTAAACACAGATGAAACTTTATTGGGTTGCCACCACTTGCCTCCTGCTGTGTAGCCTGTTTCCTAACAAGCCACCACAGACCATTGCTGGTTTGCAGCCTGGGGGCTGGAGACTGCAGAGGGAGAGTATTACAAAAAAAGCATATAAAATATTTTTTAAGAAATAATTACAATATGTCCCTAAATTTTTCTAAAGTAATTATTGGGTTCTAACACTGATGACTCAGGTTTAAAAAATAAAATTGCTATATATACTAGAATTAGTTTTCTAAGGGGAAGGAAGATGGTTTTCTAGAGACACTGGTCATCAGATTATCTCAGAAAGAAGAAAAAGTTCTAGATAAAAAAAAATAAAATGAAACAAAAACATAGCTCAGGTGTAATTCTTAGGAAAAAGTGCTAGAACACACAGGAGATTACACAGGAAGAAGTTGCAGAACACAAGAAGGAGCAACATTTCAACAGAGATCAAACCCTGAGGAATATGGTTCCCCGAGGAAGGGGTAGATGAGAGTGTTTGTTTTTTCTCCCCTCACACCTCTGGCAGACTATAGGCTCCTTTACTGTTTGAGAGCTTCTCTATTCTCCTGATCCCCCAAATTGCTGCTCACAGTGAGCTGGCTGGTTCTTGAGATCAGAGAACTGGGCTGCTAGACTCGTTGGGGTCACTCCTACTCACCACAGACCTGAGACAAAGCATAGGGCATATACTGCTTTTTCACTCACTATGTGCCTTTATCCTCCCCCAGAAGTTTCATCCCTTAAGTTTTTGGTCACTGTCTCCCACACATGCATTTCCAAACTCCTTCCAAGATTCCAGTGGCTACTGGGGGCTGACAGATCTCAAGAGAATTATGTGATTCTAGAGCTTAGATGTTCAAGGCAGTGCACACTCAAATGAGAGAGGAGTACAACAAGTTGGGAAAGGCCCTCAGGACAAATGGTACCAGAGGAAAAACTCTCCTCTATTTAGACTCTTCTCCTCCTCCTCTTCTCTTACCCTACCCAGCCAGGACAATTCTTACTTGGGTCAGCACAGGTGCCCCAAGGATGATTGAGTTGGAGGTCTCAGTTTTGATGGCATCTACTATGAAGGCATGCCCAACACATAGAGGCTTCCACAGACAGTGGGGCTCACCCCCTTTCTCTTACAGACTTTCAATGGGCCCAGGGGCGTAAAAGCTGTGGGGTCCCTACCCACTGGTCCTCCCTGTTTTGCCTACCTGGCCACTTCAGCAAAGCAGGGAAGGCCCTGAAGTAGAGTAATAGTAAGACTACTTAAGCACACCATGGGCAAACTTAGGACAAGCTTACCTCTCCTGATAGAGACTGAATTTAGGGGATTCAGAGCATAGGCCCACAGAGCAGATTCTGTACTCCTAGGACTCAACTGTGTTTCTTGGAAGCACAAAGTGGAAGTGCATGGGCTTGGCACCCATAGCACAGTTGTTACAGTGCCAGCCACATGTGCTGAGGCTGGCGGGTTCATACCCAGTCTGGGCCAGCTAAACAACAATGACCACTGCAATAACAACAACAACAACAATAACAACAAAAATAGCCGGGCCTTATGGCAGGTGCATGTGGTCCCAGCTACTCGGGAGGCTGAGGCAAGAGAATTGCTTAAGCCCAAGAATTTGAGGTTGCTGTAAGCTGTGATGTGACCCCTCCCCCTCCCCATGTCTCTGTCACCTCTGCTTTTTATTTTTTATTTTTTTCAAAGAACATGTTTATTTTTAAAAATTTGATGAAACTGTAAATGAAGAGACCCAAGAATCCATAATGAGCCCTAACCCACTTTCAGCTCTTGAAGTGCTCTAAACATTCTCTTTGTTCTTCCTACTGCCTGGAGGTGCAGAGAGGTGAAAGACTGGAAACCAATTTCAAAGGGAGAAAGCATTTATACCCTTGTAGGCCTCTCTCACCTGTGCTCCTTCATGAGAGGAACCCACTTCCAATTCTCTCTGAAAGTGTTCTAAATTTTCCCGTTGTTCTTCCTAAATAAAATTTCTTTTTATTACATTAAAAAAAATTGTTGTAGTCATCGTATAACATCCTGTCCTGTAGAGCAGAGAATATTGTGAACAATTTTCTTAATCCCTTCAACCCCAGTGTTCAAAAGTATAAGTGTGTATTATACTATCTAGTTTAAAGAATAGGAGAATATGAGTGTTTAAATATTAAGTTAACAGTGGAGAGTAAAATATAAGATCTCTTGTAAAAGACATGAGCCAACATTCTGTCTACTTTCTCTATATTTATTCTGGAGTAAATGAAAAGCATGGGGATTTAACATTAGCACACCATTCATCTCAAACTTATTTTAAAATCTAGTTTTTGTCATTTAGGTAGTGCTCATGTAAGACTTCTTTTAGTAAGAGTCTTTATCACAGAAGACTCTTTAAAAAATTCTTCTGTAACTGATGTTTCACCAAAATTTCCATTATGCACTCCAGAATTGTCAAGAATTTTGGGTGGAAATAACACTTAGTGATTTTTTTTAAGGAAATGCTAAATCACATATTTGACATTACCATCACATGCTGTGCTAAATGCTTTGCTTCACTGAAAATTTTCAAAGCATATGTAAAAAAACGAGTTCTTATATGTTCCTATTCATCTGAAGCCTATATTAAACACCTATACTTGCAAGCCTTCAATAGGTATCCAGAAACAGAGTATGCCTATTTTGTTAAACTATAATAGAAACAAAAATCACACAGCAGTTTTTGATTGTAGTAATGGCTTCAGAATCCTTTTAGCAAATATTGTTCAGCATTTGGAACTTTCAATAACATAATTTGCTCATTCTTTCTTCCTCTCTTTCTCTGTATCTCCCATCCCTACTTCTTTCCCCTTTTGTCCCTTATTCCATCACCCCTCTCTCTTTCTTTTTTCCTTTCTCTCTCTCTCTCTCTCTCTCTCTCTCTCTCTCTCTCTCTCTCTCTCTCTTTTCTCTACCTCTATCTATCTCTATCATCTCTAACTCATCTCTCTTTCTTTCTTTCTCTCTCTTTTCTTCCCTCCATACCGGGACTGCACAATGCAGCAGACAGAGATATGCATAGGGACTTCTGGCCAAGGCCTTGATTTGGATTAATAACTTTAAGACTTTGAATAACTCTCTTAGCATCCTGTGATTTCAGTTTCATCATGTCAATATGCGACTAGTAATTTGTGCCCAGTTCTTACTAGAGAGTCCTTAGAGGAATCAATAAGAAAGTATAGGAAAACCATTGGATACTATAAAAATAAATAAATAAATAAAATAAGAAATTCTGAAAGACTATCACTGTCATTGTTCTTAGGTTTCCCCAGATTTTTCTATGAGAGAATTCCTTATGGGATGCCACATTGTCTGATCCCTGGGTTCTATCATTTACTAGTGTCATCTATCATCTATTTGCACACAAAATCACTACATTAAAGAAGATAAGAGCATAAATTATGAAGCCAGACAGCATAATAAGATGATAGCAGATGATACCATTAGTGGTTGAATGCCTGTATTGATTCATTTGCCAATGAGATTTATCTTTCTGAAAAAATAGCTATGGTGCCTTCTTTGGGTAGTTGTATGTATAATAAACCATTTTCTTTTCTTATACGAAAGAAACTGATACTGTTTGTCTGTGTCTGCTGGCATCAATCCCACTAATCTAATGATAATAGTTAATGATAATGTGGTATAAATAATACACAAAATTTAGTAATTGTTTGTATGCTTCTCAAATTTCTCCATCATCAAGATTTTTCATACCTTTTTTTTTTTTTTTTTTTTTTGGTATCAAACATTTAGCATTAGCTACAAAACTGCTTTGTAATCAATTAAACAAGCAAATTGTGATGGAAAAGGAAAAATGCATTAAATTTAGATTCTGGTAAAATTTCTGGAGAGAAAAAGTAGTGTTCAAAACTTTTCATTTTTTGCTCCACTATGTGAAAAGCTTAAAAGCCACTACTTTTAGTCTTACAAAAAGCACCTTGAGTAAAAACCTTAAGGAATCTTGCCTTTATCCCTTTATCTGCATACAAATCTCAACAACTACCCTCTCATAAAAGCACCTTTAGAATAATCAAAAACCAGGTGAGAGATCACAGTACCTACTTTTAACATTATGTCAAGGAAAGAGGAATGAAAAAGTAAAAAAGACAATCTTACATTGCCTATTACATCCTCCTCCCATGCACTGACAGCTCCAAACCAGCACTCCTGGTGGAGGGAGAATCTATGTATTTGGCAAGAGAAAGTGAAGCAATTGCGGAACTTTGCATTGAAATTCAGGGCCACCATGTCATAAACGAACACAACAGAGGGTAGAAACCTGCCAACACTCACAGAGAAACATTTGAACCAGCCTTGCCAGAGGGAAATTCTTTACTTCAGAGGTAGAAAGCTGAGTTACTGCTAGACCCACCACCAGTTGACAAATGTGGCCTTGGGCCTGAAATAACTTTGCAACATAGTCTGGTCACAAATACTGTGGTTCTTGGGCAGATCCTTTGGCAATGTTGGCTCAGATCCAGTGGTTTTGGAATACACATGACTCACAGAGATATCAATAGCTGTGGGCAAGCTACTGCCTGTGTCACCCCTATTTCTACTCTAGACGGTGCAACTCTGGGAGAATATTCTTCCCTTTAGGGAAAAGAAAGGGAAGAGTTTTGAAAACCCTGTTTTGCAAATTTGATATCCAGCTCAGGTACAGTAAAATGAAATAACTAGAATACTCCTGAAAGCCCTGATTACAGGCCTTAGTTCCTATAGGCACTGCTAGACCCACCATGAGCCAAAGAGAACCCTGCTGCCTTCAAGGGAAGAACCAAGTTTGGGAAAGATTAACCACTTGCTGACTAAAGTGTCCTTTGGCTTTTTAATAAACATCAGATGTAGACAAGCAGCAATCAATAAAGGCTTTGGGTGAGACTAGACTGGTTTCAGGTGTGACTTGGTACTATTCCAGCTAATATGGCCAGGAGGGAGTGCCCATGTCACTCCTCCACTCCTCCTCCCAACTGTAGCAACCTAGCATAAAGAGTGAAGGAAGTGAGTAAGAGACTTTGTCAGGAAATGTAGGGAATTCACCTGTGTCTTGCCAAAGTCGACCAAGGTGGACAACACAGAGAGAGAATTCAGAAGCCTATCAGATAAATTTTTGAAATAAAAAAAAAAACAAGCAGAAATTATGAAGCTGAAAAATTCAATTGATAAACTGTAAAATACCTCAGAATCTATTAACACCAGAATTGATGAAGCATACAAAGAATTACTGAGCTTGAAGACAAGATATTTGAAAATACATAATCAAAAGACAAAAAAGAAAAAAGAAAAAAAAAATGAAGCACACCTACAAGATCTAGAAAAGTCTTCCAAAGGACAAATCTGAGAGTTATTGACCTTCAAAAGGAGGTAGAGAGAGACTGGAGTAGAAAGTTTACTAAAGGAACAATAACAAAGAACACTCCAAACCTAGAGAAAGATATCAATATTATTGTACAACAAAGTCAAAAAATAATAAGCAGATTTAACTCAAACAAGAACACCTCAAGTCATGTAATAATCAAGCCCCCAAAAGAAAGTCAAAGATAAAGTCTTAAGGAAGAAAAAAAAAAAAAAATTAACAATGAATAGGAGCACCAATATGTCTAGTAGCAGTCTTCTTAGTGAAAACATTAGGCTAGAAGGAACAGTGGAATAACATATGCAAAGTGATGGAGGGGGAAAAAAAAAAGAAAAAAAACAAAACAAAAAAACCTTATCGTACAATATTTTCATCTACAAAATATCCTTTGAATAATTAGGAGAAATAACAATTTTCCCAAACAAAAGCTGAGGGATTTCACCAACATCAAACCTGTCCTCTAAAAATGCTGAAAGGAGTTATTCAATTTGAAAGAAACAGAATATTAATTAAAAAAAGATATTATCTACAAGTATAAAACTCACTTATAGGAGTAAGTGCATAAATACAGAATACTCTATTGTTTAACTGCAGATACAGACCATTTATATCTGATTAGGAATACTAAAAAATGAACCTATCAAGGGGCAGCACCTGTGGCTCAAAGGGGTAGGGCACCGACCCCATACGTCGGAGGTGGCAGTTTCAAACCCAGCCCCAGCCAGAAACTGCAAAAAATAACTAACTAACTAAATAAATAAATAAATAAATAAATAAATCAGACAAAATAAAATAAACCTATCAAAATAATAACTACAACAACTTTTTAATAGACAGATGATATAAAAATGTATACATAAAATGACAATAAGTCAAAAAAGCTGAGGCATAATAGAGTTAAAGTGTAGAGTTTCTCTTATATTTTTCTTTGATTATGTAATTGTTTTTTGTAATCAGAGTTAAGTTGTAATATGCTTAAAAATTGGTTATGGTATGTATTTTTCAAGTCTCATAGTAAGCTCAAATCAAAAAACATCAACATATAAATAGCAAATAAAAAGTAAAAATTTAAAACATACTACCAGAGAAAATCATTTTTACACAGAAAACAAAAAGAAAGGAAAAGAGGTCCACAAAACAATCAGAAATTAAATAGCACAACAGTAGTAAGTCCATTACTGTCAATAATAACACTGAATGTAAATAGAATAAATTCTCTAATAAAAAGCCAGAGTGTCTGAATGTTTAAAAAAAAGAAAAAAGACCCAATTATATGTTGTCTATAAGGAAGCCACATCTCTGGTAAAAACATACATAGATTGAAAAAAAAGGGGGGGGATGGAAAAGGATATTCTGTGAAGGTGGTAGTCATCATGGAAGTAATGGTTACACTTTAATAGATTAAATAGGTTTCAGGACAATAAGATCATTATGTAATGATAAAGGGGTTAAATCAGTAAGAGTATACATATATACTCAGACATACAGAGCAAACATTAGAGCTAAAGAAAGAGATTCAAATATAATAAAAGTAACATCAACACTCAACTTTTAGCACTGAATAGATTAGATCATTCAGACAGAAAAGCTACAAAGAAACATTAGAAATAAATTACTATAGACCAATTGAACCTAATAGGTATTTACAGAATATTTCATCCAACAGTTGCAGAATCTCATTCTTGGGTCATTCTTGAGGAGAGACCACATTTTACTACACAAAACAAATCTTTAAAAATTAAAAAAAAGACATAACATCAAATATTTTCTCAGACTACAATATAATGAAACTAGAAATCAATAGTTAGAAGAACATTGGAAATTACATGAACACATGGAAATTAAACAATATGTTACTAAATGACCAATGATCAATGAAAAAATTATAAAGGAATTTTAAAAATTCTTAAAATAAATTACACTAAAAACATAATACATCAAAACTTATTGAATGCAGAAAAAGCAGTACTAACAAGAAAGTTTTAACAATGAATGCTTGCATTAGAAAAGTAGAAAAGCTTCAAATAAACAACCTAACAATGCATTTGAAAGAACTAAAAAAAAAAAAAGACAAACAAAAAAAAACCTTACAATTAAATTCTTCTTTTAATAAGAAAAGAAAAAATAAAGATCAAAGTAGAATTAAATTAAAATGAAATAAAAAATAGAAAAGACCAATAAAATGAAAAGTCAAAAAGATAAACAAAATTGAAAAACTTTACCATAATAAGAAAAATAAACCAAATAACTAACATTGGAGATTTAAAAGGAGGAATTACAATTGATCTTGCAGAAATTTATAGGACCATTTGAGACTGCTATGAGCAATTGCATTACAATAAGCTAGAACATCAAGAAATAAATAAATTGCTATACACATACAACCTAACAGGATAAAACTAGGAGGAAATCCAAAACTTGAATAAACTGATAACAAGTAATGAGATGGAATAAATACAAACTATTTCAGGACCCAATGGCTTCATTGCTACACTCTACTAAACATTCAAAAGAAAAGTAATACTAATCTTACTTAAACAATTCCAAAATATCTGTGGAGGAGAGAATACTCCCAATGTCATTCTACAAGGCCTAGGTTACCCTGATATCAAAACAAGACAAAGATAGAACAAAACAAATAAACAAACAAACAAATAAATAAATAAATAAGAATTCAAGCCCTCTGCTTGTGAAGTTGTACAATTGAGTTTTGAACTTATCTTGGAAAAAGTGCTACATACCTCATTGCTGAACACTACAGTAACCTTCAAAGTACTCACATTGGGAAACAATGCATTGACTGTCACAACTAGTCCATGCTTTAAAGCAATTTTGAATATCTTTTTTGGAATGGCCATCAGACCTGTCATCTGACAGTTAAATTCATCAACAACACAAATCCAATTCAATAACACATTAAAAAGATTATTCATCATGATCAAGTAGGATTAATCCCAGGGATATGAGATTAGTTCAAAATACACAAATCAATGAATATAATAAATAATATCATCTGACAAAAGGACAAAAAACATATGATCTTTTTAATTGAAAAAACATTTGACAGACTTGAAATGTCCCTTATTGTAAAAACCCTCAAAAAACTTACTTGTTATAGAGTATATTACAATTAAAAAACTCATACATATGACAGACCCTCAGCTAGTATTACATGAAATGGAGTAAAACTTAAAGACTTTTCTCTAAGATCTAGAACAAGACTAGGTAGGACTCTCACTTTCACCACTCTTATACAGCATAGTACAAGAAGTTCTAGCTAGAACAATCAGAAGAAAGAAAGAAAACAAGAAAGAAAGAAAGAAAGAAAGAAAGAAAGAAAGAAAGAAAGAAAGAAAGAAAGAGAGAGAGAGAAAGAGAAAGGAGAGAGAGAGAGGAAGAAGGGAAGGAAGAAGGGAAGAAAGAAAGAAAGAAAGAAAGAAAAGGAAGGAAGGAAGGAAGGAAGGAAGGAAGGAAGGAAGGAAGGAAGGAAGGAAGGAAAAAAAGAGGGAGAAGAAAAAGAAAGACAGAAAGAAAGGAAGGAAGGAGAGAAGGAAATAAGAAAAGAAGAAAAGAAAGGAAGAAAGGGAATACAAGGAAAGGAAGAAATGAAATTATCCTTGTTTGCAAATGATATCAGTAGTTTAGAGAAAGCTAAAGACACTACACACTCATAAAAACATACTATTATAACTGATAAATACAAGAAAGTTTCAGGATAAAAAAGTACAAAGATCAGTAGTAGTTCTATATGCCTACAGCAAAGAATCTGAAAAAAGAACCAAGAAAGTAATCCCATTTATAATAGCTGCAAATAAAATATAATACCTAGGAATAAACTTAATGAAAGAAATGAAAGAACTCTACATGAAGACTATAAAACATTGATGAAAGAAATTGAAGAGGACACAAAATAATGATAAGATAGTCTATGCTCCTGGATCGAAAGAATCAATATTTTCAGAGTGTTCATATTACAGATTCAGCGCAATCCTCATCAACATATCAATGGCATTCTACACAGAAATAGAAGGATAATTCTAAAATTTACATAGAAATAAAAAGACCCAAAATAGAAAAATCCATCCTGAGGGAATGGAGGAATCACATTACTTGACTTCAAATTATACTACAGAGCTGTGATAACCAAAACAGCCTGGTATTGGCATTAAAAGGACACATAGACCAATGGAACAGAATAAAGAACCTAAAAATAAAACCACATATCTTTTGTTAAACTTATCTTTCATGAAGGAGACAAGAACATACATGAGAGAAAGGACAAATGGCTTTAATAAATGGTGCTTGGAAAATTGGATATCCATATGCAAAAGAATAAAACTAGACCCTATATTTCATCACATATCAACATAATGAAAATTTACTAAAGACTTAAATCTAAGACCTGAAACTATGAAACTACTAAAAGAAAGCATTGAGGAAAACACTTCAAGACTTTGTTCTGGTCAAGGACTTCTTGAGTAATACACCCAAAGCACAGGCAACCAGAGCAAAAATAGGCAAATGGGATCACATGAACCTAAAAAGCTTCTGTACAGCAAGGAAACAAGAAAGTGAAGGGAAAACTTACAGATTGAGAGAAAACATTTGCAAACTACCCATCTGGTAAAGAATTAATAATGGGACACTAAGAAGCTTCAATTATGCAATGGGAAAAAACTGATTAAAAATTATCAAAATATTTGAATAAATATTTTTTTCTTTTTTTTTTCTACTTCAGGTTAATGTTGATGGTACAAATTACTAGATTACAGTATTTACATTTGTTAGGTAGAGTCTCTCTCTCTCTCTCTATTTTTTTTTTTTTAAGATAGAGTCTCACTATGTCACTCTTAGTAGAGTACTATGACATCATAGCTCACAGCAACTTCAAACTCTTGGGGCTTAAGTGATTCTCTTGCCTCAACCTCCTAAGAAGCTTGGACTACAGGCACCCACCACAATGCCTGGCTATTTTTTGGTTGCAGTTGTCATTGTTTAGCAGGCCCAGGCCAGGATCTAACTCACCAGTCTCTGTGTACGTGCCTAGGACACCAAGCCGATAGAGAGAGAGGCCCTCTTATAGTTTTGCCTCCCACACAAAAGATGTGCCATATACTCTTACATTGTGCCAAGTAAGTGGAAACATACCAATTCCCTTCCCTCTTTCCTTCTTTTCTCACCATCATTCCTCGTCCCTCTAAATGGAATTGAATTGAGTTTCTCTTTTATGTGGGTGTGTGTTAAATCACCTACAGCCTTCACAGTATTGAGTACATTGGATATTTGGTTTTCCATTCTTGTGCTACTTTACTAAGAAGACTGTGTTTCAATTCCATCCAGGTTAATACAAAAGATATAAAGTCTTCATCTTTTTTAATGGCTGAATAGCATACATATCCACGATTTGTTAATCCATTCCTGAGTTAATGGGCATTTAGATTATTTCCACAGTGTGGCACTTGTAAATTTAGCTTCAATAAACAATCTAGTGAAAATGTCTTTATGATAGAATGATTTTTTTTTTCTTTTTGGTAGATACCTAGTAATTGTATTGCAGGATCAAATGGGAGGTCTAATTTGAGTTATTTGAGAAATCTCCACACTTCTTTCCAAAGAAGGAGTATTGATTTCAGTCCCACCAACAGTGCAAAAATGTTCTTCTCCCCAAATCTGTGCCAGTACCTGAAGCTGTGGGACTTAGTAATGTGGGCTCTTCTCACTGGGGTTATGTGATAAATAAGGGTGTTTTTGACTTGCATTTCTTTGATGATCAGAGATGATGGGCATTTTTTCATATGTTTGTTAGCTATTCATCTGTCCTTGTCAGACAAGGTACCATTCACGTCTCTTGCTCAGAGACAGATGGGATTTTTAGCTTTTTGTTGGTGTTGATTAATTTGAGCTTTCTATAGATTCTAGTTGTCAATCCTTTGTCAGGTTCATAAAATGCAAATTCCTTTTCCCATTATGAAGTTTGTCTACTTGGCTTTAATTGCTGTGTCTTTAACTATGCAGAAGCTTTTCAGCTTAATTAAGTCTCATTTGTTTACTTTTGTTGTTGTTCTTATTGCTGCTAAAGTCTTCATCATAAAATCTTGCCCTAGGCCCACATCCTCAAAAGTTTTTCCCACACTTTCTTGTAAGTTATTTATCATTTTATTTTATAGATTTAAATATTTTATCCATCTTGAGTCAATTTTTGTAAGTGGTGAGAGGTGAGGGTCCAGTTTTAGTCTTTAATATGTAGTTATCGAGTTGTCCCAGCAACATTTGTTGAATAGAGATTCTTTTGCCACTGTATGCTTTTGTTTGGTTTATCAAAGATCAAATGGCAAATAGAGACTGGTTTCATCTCTTAGTTTTCTATTCAGTTCTATATGTCTATGTCTCTATATTTGTGCAAATACCATGCTGTATAATTTCTTCGGACTTGTAATATAATCTGAACTCTGGTAGAGTGATGCCTCCAGCTTTGTTTTTATTACTAAGAATAGCCTTGGGATAGAGATTAAAGTTGGCAGCTGAGTAACAGCTTCCCTGCAACTGGACAAAGTGATTCTGGGGACATAAGACTCCAGGCATCTCTAGCTGGTGAGATCTGCCTATAATCATCCCTTTGAGGATACAGAAAGTCATCAAGGGACTTCTGGACCCCAAGAGGAGGACAAAAACAGTGGAAAACTGGAAAGTGGTTGCATGTGTTCGATCAGTCTAATCCCTCTCCACCTGTAAGTACAAACAGCAGTGAAACTTCAAATCAGAAAGGCCTTACCTGTGAACTGTTTCAGTGTTTTTGAACTTGGCACTCAATTGAACTGCCTTGGGGAGAGCTTGAGTAGGAGTACGGAGAACTTTGGACATTGTCTGGGGCCCCAGACAGAGCCGCTGAGCTGGGCTGCAGGAAGTCATTGTGAGAGAACTGCCCCAGCAAGCTCTGCCCTCAGGGTCCCAGAGCAAGAATCGGGCAGGACCTGATAACCTAGTGACTGAGCAGCCTTCAGGCAGGGACTGAGCTCCCTTAAGACCTTAACCCTTAGGGGCAGAGTGAGATGGTTTGGGCACACTGGAGACTTGAGCTGTAGCCCTTGGTAGAGTGCTGTGGTATCACAGCTCATTGCAACCTCAAACTCCTGGGCTTGGTGCCATGTGGACCTTTATAAGAGCTGTGCCACGACCCCTGACCCACGACCAGCACCTACCAGGCCTCCACATGCCCTGACCAGGAACTGAGGAAGCCACACAACTCTGCATCCTCCCTCTTGTGTCCTCACAACCTCCACATGGCCTGCTCTTCTGGCCAGGGGCAATGGTAAAAAACAGTCATGAGGCAAAATAAACAGAAAAACTCTGGCAATATGAATAAGCAGAGTAGATCAACTCCCCCAAGGATCAATGGGGCAGACACAGCACAAGATCCCATGCACAAACAAATAGCTGTGATGTCAGAAATAAAATTCAGAATCTGGATAGCAAATAAGATCAAATTAGAACTCCAAACAGTAACTCAAAAGATATCTCAAGAATTCAACAAATTCAAAGACCTAATGACCAAAGATTTTGACACATTGAGACAAAAAGTTTCAGCCCTCAAAGATCTGAGAAACACAGTAGAATCCCTCAGTAACAGAATGGAGCAAGCAGAAGAAAGAATTTTTGACATTGAAGACAAAGTTTTTGAATGCTCCCAAACTCTCAAAGAGGAAGAGAAATGGAGGGCTAAAACAGATCACACTCTCAGAGAGCTCTGGGATAATGAAAAGAAAACCAATATTCGTCTCATAGGGATCCCCGAAATCAACAAAGTGGCTTCACAAGGCAAAGAGTCTCTTCTCCATGAGATTATGAAGGAGAACTTTTCAGACATGCCAAGAGATTCTGAAATTCAGAGAGCAGACAGTTTCAAACTCCAGCACGACTCAACCTGAATAAGACATTCCCCAGACACAGCATAATCAATTTCACTAAAGTTAATATGAAGGAGAAAATTCTGAAAGCTGCCAGACGAAAGAAAATCATTACCTACAAGGGGAAGAATATTAGAATGACTGAAGATCTCTCTGCTGAAACCTTTCAAGCAAGAAGAGGATGGTCATCGACTTTTAATCTCCTAAAAAAACTCAACTTTCAACCAATGATTCTATACCCAGCTAAACTGAGTTTAATTTATGACGCAGAAATTAAATACTTCAATGACATATACATGTTGAAGTAATTTGCCATAACTAAACCAGCTCTCCAGGATACTCTTAGACATATCCTCCATAAAGACCAGAGTACTCCTTCACCACAAAAATAAACCCACCCAGAAAATTTTGATCAAATTCCAAATTCCACAATCGCAAAAGGATTAAAAATGTCCACTGGGACTCAGGAAAGGCTTATCAATATTCTCAATTAATGTGAATGGTTTAAACTGTCCTCTAAAGAGGCACAGGTTGGCTGACTGAATAAAAAAACTCAAGCCAGATATCTGTTGCATACAAGAATCACATCATATATTAAAAGACAAATATAGACTCAAGGTGAAGGGAAGGTCATCTATATTCCAGGCTAATGGAAAGCAAAAAAAAGCAGGCATTGCAATACTGTTCGCAGGCGCAATAGGCTTTAAACCAACCAAAATAATTAAGGATAAGGATGAGCACTTCATAATTGTTAAAGGTAATACTCAATATGATGAGCTCTCAATTATTAATATTTATGCAGCCAACCACAACGCACCTCAATTTATAAGAGAAACTCTAACAGACATGAGCAACTCGATTTTCTCCATTTCCATAGTACTTGGAGATTTTAACACCCATTTAGCAGTGCTGGATAGATCCTTGAAAAAGAAGCTAAGCAAAGACATTTTAGATTTAAACTCAACCATTCAACATCTGGACTTAACAGACATCTACAGAATATTACATCCCAACTAAACTGAATATACATTCTTCTCATCAGTCCACGCAACATACTTCAAAATTGACCAAATCCTAGGCCACAATTCTAACCCCAGCAAATTTAAAAAAATAGAAAATATTCCTTGCACCTTCTAAGACCACCATGGAATAAAAGTTGAACTCAATAACAACAGGAACCTATAACCCAAACATGGAAGCTAAACAACTTTATGCTGAAGGATAGATGGGTTATAGACAAGACTAAGAAGGAAATCACCAAATTTTTGGAACAAAACAACAATCAAGACACTAATTACCAGAACCTCTGGGATACTACAAATGCAGTCCTAAGAGGGAAATTTATAACACTGCAAACCTTCCTCAAGAAAACGGAAAGAGAGGAAGTAAATAACTTAATGGGACATTTCAAGCAACTGAGAAGGAAGAACACTCCAACCCCAAACCCAGCAGAAGAAAAGAAATAGCCAATAGCAGAGCAGAATTAAATGAAATTGAAAACAATAGAATTATACAACAGATCAATAAATCCAAAAGTTGTTTTTTTTTGAAAAGATCAATAAAATAGATAAACCTTTGGCCAACCTAACCAGGAAAAAAAGAGTAAAATCTGAAATTTCATCAATCAGAAATGGTAACAATGAAATAACAACAGACCCCTCAGAAATTCAAAAAATTCTTAACGAATACTACAAGAAACTCTACTCTCACAAATATAAAAATCTCAAAGAAATCAACCAATACCTGGAAGCACGCCAATTACCAAAACTTAGCCAGAATGAAGTTGAAATGTTGAACAGCCCTATATCAAGTTCTGAAATAGCTTCAACTATACAAAATCTCCCTAAAGAGAAAAGCCCAGGACCAGATGGCTTTGCATCAGAATTCTACCAAACTTTTCAAGAACAACTAGTACCTATACTACTAAATCTCTTCCAAAATATAGAAAAAGAAGGAATATTACCCAACACATTCTATGAAGCAACATCACCTTGATCCCAAAACCAGGGAAAGACCCAACAACAAAAGAAAATTATAGACCAATATCACTAATGAATATAGATGCTGAATTACTCAATAAGATCCTAACAAACAACATCCAACAACACATCAAAAAAAATTATACACCACGACCAAGTCAGATTTATCCCAGGGTCTCAAGACAGGTTCAATATACGTAAATCTGTAATAATCTGTAATTCAACACATAAACAAACTTAAAAATAAGGACCATATGATTCTTTCGATTGATGCAGAAAAAGCTTTTGATAATATCCAGCATCCCTTCATGATCAGAACACTTAAGAAAATTGGTATAGAAGGCACAATTCTGAAACTAATAGAGGCCATCTACTGCAAACCCACAGCCAATATCATATTGAATGGAGTCAAATTGACATCATTTCCACTTAGATCAGGAACCAGGCAAGGTTGCCCATTGTCTCCATTGCTCTTTAACATTGTAATGGAAGTTTTAGCCATTGCAATCAGGAAAGAAAAGGTGATCAAGGTTATCTACATAGGGTCAGAAGAGATTAAACTTTCACTTTTCGCAGATGATATGATCGTATATCTGGAAAACACCAGGGATTCTACGACAAAACTTTTAGAAGTAATCAAGGAATATAGCAATGTCCCAGGTTACAACACCCACAAATCTGTAGCCTTTTTATGTACCAACAATAGCCAAGCCAAAAAAATAGTTAAGGACTCTATTCCTTTCACAGTAGTGCCAAAGAAGATGAAATAATTGGGAGTATACCTAACAAAGAATGTGAAAGATCTCTACAAACAGAACTATGAAACTTTAAAAAAATAAATAGCTGAATATTTTAAAAGATGGAAAAACATACCATGCTCATGGCTGGGAAGAATCAACATTGTTAAAATGTCCATACTACCCAAAGCAATATATAATTTTCATGCAATTTCTATTAAAGCTCCATTGTCATATTTTAATGATCTTGAAAAAATAATACTTCATGTTATATGGAATCAGAAAAAACCTCGAATAGCCAAAACATTACTCAGCAATAAAAACAAAGCAGGAGGAATCATGCTACCAGACCTGAGACTGTACTATAAATCGATAGTGATCAAAACAGCATGGTACTGGCACAAAAGCAGAGAAATAGACGTCTGGAACAGAATCGAGAACCAAGAGATGGATCCAGCTACTTACCATTATGTGATCTTTGACAAGCCAATTAAAAACACTCAATGGGGAAAAGATTCCCTATTCAACAAATGGTGCTGGGTAAACTGGTTGGCAACCTGTAGAAGATTGAAACTAGACCCACACCTTTCACCATTAACTAAGATAGACTCCC
>CAUYPK010017996.1:0-20506 GCA_963574355.1 Loris lydekkerianus | reverse complement strand
AGGAAGGATAAGAATGGTCACTTCATATTTGTTAAGGGTAATACTCAATATGATGAGATTTCAATTATTAATATCTATGCACCCAACCAGAATGCACCTCAATTTATAAGAGAAACTCTAACAGACATGAGCAACTTGATTTTCTCCAGCTCCATAATAGTTGGAGATTTCAACATTCCTTTGGCAGTGTTGGATCGATCCTCCAATAAGAAGCTGAGCAAAGAAATTTTAGATTTAAACCTAACCATCCAACATTTGGACTTAGCAGACATCTACAGAACATTTCATCCCTACAAAACTGAATACACATACTTCTCATCAGCCCACAGAACTTACTCCAAACTCGACCACGTTTAAGTCACAAGTCTAACCTCAGTAAATTTAAAGGAATAGAAATTATTTCATGCATCTTCTTGAACCACCATGGAATAAAACTTGAGCTGAATAACAACAGGAATCTGCATACTCACACAAAAACATGGAAATTAAATAACCTTATGCTGAATGATAGCTGGGTCAGAGATGAGATTAAGAAAGAAATTGCCAATTTTTTGGAAAAAAACGACAATGAAGACACAAACTATCAAAACCTCTGGGACACTGCAAAGGCAGTTCTAAGAGGGAAATTTATAGCACCGCAAGCCTTCCTCAAGAGAACAGAAAGAGAGGAAGTTAACAACTTAATGGGACATCTTAAGCAACTGGAAAAGGAAGAACATTCCAACCCCAAACCTGGTAGAAGAAAAGAAATAACCAAAATTAGAGCATAATTAAATGAAATTGAAAACAAAAAAAAATAATACAACAGATCAATAAATCAAAAAGCTGGTTTTTTGAAAAGGTCAATAAAATAGATAAACCTTTGGCCAACCTAATCAGGAAAAAGGAGTGAAATCTCTAATCTCATCAATCAGAAACAACAAAGATGAAATAACAGCAGACTCCTCAGAAATTTAAAAAATTCTTAATGAATATTACAAGAAACTTTATTCTCAGAAATATGAAAATCTGAAGGAAATTGACTGATGCTTGGAAGCACGTCACCTTCCAAGACTTAGCCAGAATCAAGTGGAAATGTTGAACAGGCCCATATCAAGTTTGGAAATAGCATCAACCATACAAAACCTCTCTAAAAAGCAAAGCCCAGGACCAGATGGTTTCATGTCAGAATTCTACCAAACCTTTAAAGAGGAATTAGTACCTATATTACTCAACCTGTTCCAAAAGGTACAAAAAGAAGGAAGACTACCCAACATGTTCTATGAAGCAAACATCACCCTGAGCCCCAAACCAGGAAAAGACCCAACAAGAAAAGAAAATTATAGACCAATATCACTAATGAATATAGATGCAAAAATATTCAACAAGATTCTAACAAATAGAATCCAACAACACATGAAACAAATTATGCATCATGACCAAGTAGGTTTTATCTCAGGGTCTCAAGGCTGTTTCAATATACGTATAAGTGTAATTCAGCACATAAACAAATTAAAAAACAGAGACCATGTGATTCTCTTAATCGATGCAGAAAAAGCTTTTGATAATATCCAGCATCCCTTCATGATCAGAACACTTAAGAAAATTGGTATAGAAGGGACATTTCTTAAACTGATAGAGGACATCTACAGCAAACCCACAGCCAATATCATATTGAATGGTTAAATTGGAATCATTTCCACTCAGATCAGGACCAGACAAGGCTGCTCCTTGTCTCCATTGCTTATTAACATTGTAATGGAAGTTTTAGCCACTGCAATTAGGGAAGAAAAGGCATTCAAGGGTATCCATATAGGGTCAGAAGAGATCAAACTTTCACTCTTTGCAGATGATATGATTATATATTTGGAAAACACTAGGGGCTCTACTACAAAACTCCTAGAAGTGATCAAGGAATACAGCAGTGTCTCAGGTTACAAAATCAAAATTCATAAATTGGTAGCCTTTATATATACTAACAATAGTCAAATTGAAAAAACAGTTAAGGACTCTATCCCATTCACAGTAGTGCCAAAGAAGATGAAATATTTGGGAATTTATCTTACAAAGGATGTGAAAGATCTCTATAAAGAGAACTATGAAACTCTAAGAAAAGAAATAGCTGAAAATGTTAACAAATGGAAAAACATACCATGCTCATGGCTGGGAAGAATCAACATTGTTAAAATGTGCATAGTACCCAAAGCAATATATAATTTCAACACAATCCCTATTAAAGCTCCACTGTCATACTTTAAAGATATTGAAAAAACAATACTTCTTTTTATATGGAATCAGAAAAAACCTCAAATAGCCAAGACATTACTCAGAAATAAAAACAAAGCAGGAGAAATCACACTACCAGACCTCAGACTATACTACAAATTGATAGTGATCAAAATAGCATGGTATTGGCACAAAAACAGAGAAGTAGATGTCTGGAACAGAATAGAGAACCAAGAGATGAATCCATCTACTTACCATTATTTAATCTTTGACAAACCAATTAAAAACATTCAGTGGGGAAAAGATTCCCTATTTCACAAATGGTGCTGGGTGAACTGGTTGGCAACCTGTAGAAGACTGAAACTGGGCCCACACCGTTCACCATTAAGTAAGATAAACTCTCACTGGAATAAAGATTTAAACTTAAGACATGAAACTATAAAAATACTAGAGGAGAGTGCAGGGAAAACCTTTGAAGAAATCGGTCTGGTTGAGTATTTTATGAGGAGGACCCCCCCCTCCCCCCCAGGCAATTGAAGCAGCTTCAAAAATACACTACTGGGACCTGATCAAGCTAAAAAGCTTCTGCACAGCCAAGATCACAGTAAGTAAAGCAAGCAGACAGCCCTCAGAATGGGAGAAGATATTTGCATGTTATGTCACCGACAAAGGTTTAATAACCAGAATCCACAGAGAACTCAAATGCATTAGCAAGAAAAGAACAAGGGATCCCATCACAGGCTGGGCAAGGAATTTGAAGAGAAACTTCTTTGAAGAAAACAGGCATGCGGCCTTCAGACATATGAAAAAATGCTCATCATCTTTAATCATCAGAGAAATGCAAATCAAAACTACTTTGAGGTATCATCTAACTCCAGTGAGATTAGCCTATATCACAAAATCCTAAGACCAGAGATGTTGGCGTGAATGTGGAGAAAAGGGAACACTTTTGCACTGCTGATGGGAATGCAAATTAATACATTCCTTTGGAAAGATATATGGAGAACACTTAGAGATCTAAAAATAGATCTGCCATTCAACCCTGTAATTCCTCTACTGGGCATATACCCAGAAGACCAAAAATTACATCATAACAAAGATATTTGTACCAGAATGTTTATTGCAGCCCTATTCATAATTGCTAAGTCATGGAAAAAGCCCAGGTGCCCATCAATCCACGAATGGATTAATAAATTGTGGTATATGTACACCATGGAATACTATGCAGCCTTTAAGAAAGATGGAGACTTCACCTCTTTCATGTTTACATGGATGGAGCTGGAACATATTCTTCTTAGTAAAGTATCTCAAGAATGGAAGAAAAAGTACTCAATGTACTCAGCCCTAGTATAAAACTAATTTATGGCTTTCACATGAAAGCTATAACCCAGTTACAATGTAAGAATAGGGGGAAGGAGGAAAGGGAGGGGAGGGAGGGGGAAGGTGGGTAGAAGAAGGGGGTTTGGTGGGTTTACACCTGTGGTGCCTCTTACAAGGGTATATGTGAAACTTAGTAAATGTGGAATGTAAGTGTCTTGCACAGTAACTGAGAGAATGCCAGGAAGGCTATGTTAACCAGTGTGATTAAAGTGTGTCAAATGGTCTGTGAAGCTAGTGTATGATGCCCCATGATCATATCAATATACACAGCTATGATTTAATAAAAAAAGAAAAAAAAAAAAAGAGCACCACCTTTTCTTTTCTCTGCATCTATGCTTAAATTTCTTGCTTTAAACTCACATTTCTCTACTTTAGTGCTGGCACACAGAAGGAACCAAATCTGTTGAAATAGTATGATGTAGGCAAAGATAAGCAACTTTCTGCTTGTTTTTCAAAAACTGAGTGACCATATTATGGAGAGGGAATTAAGAGAATCACAATCCTGATACATCCTCAGCTATACTGGGGCCACACTCACACGGATGACTGAGGACATTGGTCTTGAGGAAACATATGATGCTTGATGGTGTTTATCTTTCGTCTGAAATGAGTCCCACCATGAAGGTGAAGCTAAAACTAAAAGCTATTAACGAAGTTTGTTTCCTTGGTGGGCTGCTTCCCACGGAACCATCTTGCAAAGGTGCTCTGGGGAATTGGACCATGGGGAAAGACTGGAATTCTTTAGATTATATTGAAGCTTAATGAGAGGTTAAATGAATTAAGAGCAAGAGAACAATTATTAGGATAGTTGAATATCTACATTTTATTAGACTTTTTAAATTGTAAATGTTGTTTTTATCCACGTTAATTCTTGGGTTCAGTCAAAGACTTTCTTGGATTTAATTTTTGACTTCCTAGTTCATAATTCTTGTATTTGCTTTGGTATGTCTATTTTTATGTTTATTTTTCCAAATAATTAAGGTGAATACTTGGTCCAGTTATTTTTATTCTCTCTTACTAGTAAGGGAAAGCTTTAAGACTATGAATTTGCCCTCTGAGTAAGATTTTGGCTACATCTTGTACATTTGGTCATGCCATGTTTTGTAGTTTTGTAATGCAGTATTTTTTAATGAATGATCATTGCAATTTTGATTTCCTCTTAAATCTAATATTTTTATATAAAAGAATGTCTTTTTATTACTAGTATCTATTTATTTAATCCATTTTAAAATGTTAATGTCATTATTAATTGATGGATCAATTATATATTAGTGAGAAAATGTTAGTGCAATAATAATAGCTTTTATAAACTTATTAAGATTTTCTGTTCTAGAGTAATATAATAATATTTGAGCATACTGTGGAAAAATGAAAGAGAGATAGGGGGTCTATTTTTCAGATACCCTCTCACATACTAAAACATATATAAACTATGGCATCCATGTATATATATATAATATAGGTATATACATTAGAGACAAATATATATGCATATATGTGTATGTACACTTATGCATATGTATCAGTAAAATATAATTAATTTTGTTGTTTGCATTTTCACTGACTTTACTTTTGATCTATGTTATCTATCAAAAACTGATACAGGTTATGTTTGTGTTTCTTTGCACTAATGATTTGAAAGGCAAGCATTTGTTTTTGATTTACTAATGGTCATCTATAAATTTTCCAAAGATATTATTTGAATTATTTTTCTATGACTATCAAAGCAAAATATATCACTTCTCCATATGTAATACTTATAACTTAGAAGGCCTTTACTTGCTACTCACTTTGTAACTAAGATCTTTAGTAATACAATCTGGGGCTAAATTGGTATTTGTATAAAGTATATTTTCTACATAAAAAGTAACATTTGCTTGTTTTATAAGCATATTTAATTATTTAGAGGTAGTTCCAATTTATAAGTTTAATACCAATCACTAATGAATCATTACTTCCTAATTTTTTTATTTGTACAAATTTCTGGAGTACACAGAAAATTTTGTTACATGAGTAGGATTCTATGGTGATCAACTTAGGGCTTTTAGGATATCCTTCCCCCAAATAATGTACATTGTACCTGTTAACCAATTTCTCATCATCCTCCTTTCTCTTACTCCCTCACCATTTATCTATCATTTCATTCTCTCTACATCCACGTGAACATATTTTTCACACCCACTTAAGGGTAAGAATATGCGATATTTATCTTTCTGTGCCTGGCTTGTTTTGCTTCACTGACTTTTAGTTTTATCCATGTTGCCACAAGACATGATGTTATTCTTTCTTATGGAAGAACGTATGCCACTGTGTATATATACCACATTTTCTTTATCCACTCACGGACAAAGGACACTTTGGTTGTCCATGGACAACCTAAGTGTGATGGACACTTAGGTTGATTCTTTATCTTTGCTATTGTGAATAGTGCTGTGACAAAACATGAGTACAAATATCTTTTTGATATATTGATTTCTTTTCCTTCAGGTAGATACCCAGGAGTGGGATTTCTGGATTGAATGGTAGTTCTATTTTTACTTCTTTAAAAGATCTCCATACTGTTTTCCATAGAGGTTGTAATAATTTACATTCCCACCAACAGTGTATGAGTTTCCTTTTCTCCACATCCAACATCTGTTATTTCTTGTCATTTTAATAAGAGCCATTGCCATTTTGACTGTGATAAGATGCTATCTCACTGTGGTTTTGATTTGCATTTCTCTAATAATTAGTTATATTGAGTATTTTTTCATATGTATTCCATTTGTATGTCTTCTTTTGAAAAATCTCTATTCATGTCCTTGGCCCACTTTTTAATGGGATTATTTTTTTGGGGGGGGGTTATTGTTGTTGAGTTGTTTGAGTTCCTTGTATATTCTGGATCTTAGTCTCTTGTCGGATGAATAGTTTGCAATATTTTTTCTTATTCAACAAGTTATTTATTTACTCTGTTGATTATTTCTTTTTCTGTGCAGAAGCTTTTTAGTTAAGTCCCATTTATCTATTTTTGTTTTTTGAGGTCTTAGTCATAAATTCTTTGCCTAGACCAATGATCGCAAGAGTTTTCCCTAAATTTTCTTCTAATATTTTAATAGTTCCAGGCCTTAATCTAAATCTTTAACCTATCATGGGATGATTTTTGTATATGATGACAGAGGAGGTTTCAGTTCCAAGAAGCAGCCCAAGTTTCCTAATACTGAAGGCCCATGCACCTGCATCCCAGGACAATACTCAGTCTGGTCAAAAGCTAGATTCAAAGATAGTATTTTACTGTAGCCATGACTATTTGTTGAACAGACTATTTGGTCACCCAACTTGGCTTCTCCCCTCTGGATTCACCTCTGTTCTCTCCTCTCTGCTCACCATGCTCAGACAAGGCAGAACCATTAGCATCACTACCACTTAATTCTATTCTGCTTACTCTGGTCCCACCAGACCAAGTACCCTCTCAAACCCATGGAAGACTATTGTTTGTTTGGCCACCCCCTCCCCCCCACTTCCAAAGAGCTGAAAACCACAGATAACAGAGGGAAGTTTCCTTTCAGGCTGAGAGTCCCTGGATGCAAGGCAAATCTATCACACCAGCTGCCAGCCTGCTGCAGACTGGACTCCCTTCGTGGTTTCAGGCTGAGGGCCGAGCTCTTCCTTCAACATGGGATCTTGAAGAGCTTCCCAGCTGCCCAAAGCCCCAATTTCCTCCACCGCACACAGATGCTGCTGAGTCAGGCCTTGCCCTGGCACAATGATGAAGGGACTGAATCTGTCTTTGGTTCCACTCCAGCCTCCCTCTCAAGCCCTCTGGCCCCCTCCTGGACCATCCTGGGCACTGTTTCCTCTTTTCTGCCCAGTGACCCAGGGATCACTCTTCCATTCCCACTGAAACTACAGAGAAAAGTCGACTGTGAGTAGTATGGCCCCAGAGGCAGAGATGTGCAAATTTGCACAAGTGCCTTGATCTCTCATAAAGGCAGAGGGGTGGGGGACTATAGAGACCAGCATGGCAAGTTGCCAGTGCATGCTGGACACGCCATGGCCTCTAGCCCATCTGTAAAATGAGCACAAGAATGAGTGCTCACAGGGGAGAGGGGAGAGTTAATGAATCGACATATGGTGCTCACTTCATGCCCCGCACAAGCTCTTCGCAGTATTTCATTTCCACGAGGCCTTGCTCCCTGGTAATTCCTTCGCCTCCCTTTGCTCATGCCTCCAGCTAAACCCAAGGTAGGCTTAATAGGAGAGTCAGGTAACAGCTGTGCTTTCTTGCACTGATCGCCTTCTGAGACATGACTCTTGCCTTTGTTATCGAGCCCGCCATGCTGAGAGAGAGAGGTAAATACTTGTGGATTTGTGGAGACTGCCAGGCACGAGATATTTGATACGTGGGAGTCTCGAGCTCTGCTGATGGAGGAATCTCTCATCACCTCTTCACAATCTGATCTTTGTCTCCTTTACCGAAAGTGAATAATATCTTACCTCGTCTTTTCACCAAGTCCATTAACGGGATCTTAAAATCTATCTCCCAGAGATGGGCCTGCTCCAGTCACACATCACTTAAGCCTGCGTCTGGCAAGTTACATTCTTCTCGTGAAGAAAGGAATTAGGATGAGAGAAAAAGAAACTAACAAGAGAAAAGAAAGCCGGGAAAGCATGCATCTAGCAAAATACAAGGGTGCCAGGGTGCTCCATAAATGCTCAACAGGCAAACAGATTCATTTCTATTTTCAAAGGGCCTGAGGTTTCCAGACTGAAGGTTCAAGTCCACTCTTTATCCTTGGATGAATGGGGAGTTTGGGAGGATGAGAATGAAGAGAGGAGGAGGACAAGCCCAGTAACATGCTTTCCGGAGTGCTCCTTAGCCAGGCTTCATTCAAGCTCAATTTATTGAGCGTATACTATTTGCCAGGCACTCAGCACCCCATGGTATTAACTCATCTAATCTTCATAGTGGGACCATGAGAAAGGCACTGTGGTGACCTCCATTGTACATGTAGAGCTGAGGAACATGGGGCTTGGCAAGGTGATGAAACTAACCCACAGTCACACAGCCAGGTGCTGACAAGGCTAGGATTTGGGCACAGGCCCCTGCTCTAACCATTCCACCATGAGGCTCTACTGCTGTCAGCTCCCAGTGTGACCCTGCAGGACCAGTGCCTGGCTTTGGGTCTCTCATTCCTTCTCAAATACAATGAAGAGAGTGAATGGAATACTCTCTACCTTCCTTCTATCTTCATTCCATTTTAATTCCTCTAAATAAAAACCAACTTCCAATTCCTAGTGAGATTCTACCCTAAAAATCAAATATGTAAACATCCGTTGGCATCCCCAGACTTCCCACAAAATCAGAAATTTTCCTATAAGTTCTCACCCCACCCTACCCCTTCAGCCCCCCACCCACCCACCCAAATCCCTGCCATTGCTATAGACAAAACTGTATAACGTTACAAACAGAAAAAGCTTCTTCCTTTCTTTTGAAGCTCACAGCAGGCTGTAGTCCTAACCATGATCTCTGAAATAGTTTCCCAGAACACCCCTTTTCCCTAAGTTTTACCCAGGCATCCTGCTTTCCTGATGCCCACAGACAGGCTTGGGCAGGACACCAACGAGTCGTGTTTATAAAAATAATTTTCATTTCCCCTCTTACATCCCAAATGAAAGAGGAAGAAACTAACTTCATTTAAGTGTGGAAAATAAAATTGAACATAGCATGAGCTGGTTCCAAAGCCCCAAACCAGTACCTCACATTCTGTTGTGGTTGCATGGAGCTGAACGGAAAGGGGGAAAATGCTATTTTAAGTTTCTGTAAAACATTGAAGAAAAGTGCAGAAATACATCCAGACCCTCAAGTTTGTGCAGAAGATATCCAATCCCTTTATTCAGTGGAATATTGGGCTAATATTATAATTTCTCCCTCAATAAGCAGCTATTTTAAAAAGGAAATAAGAAGGAAAGAAAGAAAGAAGGAAAGAAGGAAAGAAAGAAGGAAATAAAAAGAAAAGAAAAGAAAAAAAACACCTTATTATAGAGATGGACTCTCATGTCGTTGGTGGGTAACTCCCAGGAAGAATATGGGAAGGAATCTTTAGCCAGTATACACAGTCTTGAATGTTACTTTAAATTCAATTTTAAAAGGGAGATTTAGAAGCCATAATTAAAGTCTCTCGTCTCTGAATCTGCAAACACTGAAATATGCTGCTGAGGAATTTAGACATTTATCATGGGCTTGAGATGTTTTAAAGATATACATCTCTGCTTCTCACGCCCAAAATACACAGCATGGGATTAACAAGCAGAGGGTGAACATATTTTGATAGTATAAAGTTTCTTCAGCATTGGGAGGAATGGAAAAAAAAATGAGTCAAGAAGATAAAATTCATAAGGCACTTTGTTTTTTGCTCTTAGATTCGGTTAGAATTGTAAGTAGAACCTTATCTCTAAATTGCTTAAATAACAAGGTTTATTTATTTATTTATTTATTTATTTATTTATTTGAGATAGACCCTTACTCTGTCACCTGGGCTAGAGTGTACTGGCATCTTCACAACTCACTGCAACCTCACACTCCTGGCCTCAAGTGATCCTCCCCCCTTAGGCTCCAGAGTAGCCAGGACTAGGACTGCAGAGTAGCTAGATGCCCACCATGATGCCCAGGCTAATGTTTCTATTTTTGATGGAGATGGGGTCTTGCTCTTCTTCAGGTTGGTCTCACATTCATCAATTCAAGCAATTCTCCTGCCTTGGCCTCCCAAAGTGCTAGGATAATTTACCAAGTTTCCTTCTCATTGAACAAGAGGCTCAAAGTCAACATGGTTTTAAAATATCAGCAGAGATTCAGACTTTCTCTGTCTTTCTGCTTTACCATCTTCAATGTATCAACATTATCCTCAGGCTTTCCCCTGTCATTGTCACAAGATGGCTGCTGAAGTTCCAGACATCATGTGCAGATGATATAACTTCCAGAAGAAGAAAAGGCTTTTTCTTCCTGTGTGTCTGTTTTTCCAGCAGTCTCTAACACACTCACTTGCTGACTTACAGGCTAGAATTTTACCACATTTCTATTATATGGCCAGGTCATGAAACCACTGTAACAAACTCAGACCAAGCAAGACTTTCCTTCAGATGCACACACCTTGCCGTAGAAGGTGGATCCTAAAAATCACCTATTTATCTAGGCAGTTTGAAGTATAAAAGGAAGAATGAATATTATCAAGACAACCAATAGCACCTGCCATACTTCATAATGAGCAATTTACTCTGCATTTATTCTGTGCATTCAGAGAGGTCCTGAGGGAAAAGCTAAACTAATATGGAAGTTTTTTTATATCTACCATTACCATAACTATATTTCTCAAATTGCATAATTTCATGGGGAACAATGAATGGAAAGTAATGGTGTAAAATTTTAAGATAGGCAAGTACTCTGCATTTTATTATCAGAATAGGATAGAGGTTAAGGGCATAGACTCTGAAGCCACAGTGCCAAGATCACATCCTGGTTCCACCACTTATGAGCAAGTTATTTAACCTCCTGATGGGAATGATAAGAGCACTTACTTTGTTAGGCAGACAAAACAAAAGTTAATTTAGGTACAGAGTTTAGAATAGTGCTTATCATGTACACATAAAAATTGTCCTAAGACTATGAGCTGTAACTATATATCCTCAGGTGCAATTTGTTTTCAAGAATGCTTGCTGAACAGATAAATGAATAACAAATTACCCCTTTTCAAACTTTCTCAAAACTGTATTTATCTTGACCAAAAGAAACATTAAAATTTCTTCACTTGTTCATTTCTTACAACTATAATCTGAAAGAAAATTCAGTAGATAGATAGACTGAATTTCTGCAAGGGCAAAGACTTTACTAGGCACAAGCCATATTACCTTTTGTATTACTGTGTCTCCAGCTGCTAGACACTGGTCTGGCATAGGCAAGTGCCCAATATATATCTTGTTTTGGAATGAATAAATGAAAAGTGAGTGAATGTAACAACTACTATCTCCTTCTTAAGTCAACTACAATAGGCAAGGGCTACATCACACAGGCCCTTGAAAATATTGGTAAAGTAGAAACATGTCTCTCTGGAGAAACATGTCCTTTTTTCCTTAGGTTCCCTTAGCCCAGCGGTCCTCACCTGTGGGTTATGACCCCTTTGGGGTTGAACAACCCTTTCATAGGGGTCACCTAAGACCATCCTGCATATGAGATATTTACATTACGATTCATAACAGTAGTAAAATTATATTTATGAAGTAGCACTGAAAATAAATTTATGGTTGAGGGGTCACTACAACATGAGGAACTATATCAAAGGGTTGCAGCATTAGGAAGGTTGAGAACCACTGCCTTAGCTCAAACCTCACCAGCCCCTCTGTGTGTTCTCCATCCTTCTTCATCTCAATACACCACCCCGCCACTGGACTTGATGAGAAAATTCACAACAAGGTGACACTGTCAAAAGGGGTATCTTCTTCTTTTAGCCAGGGTGGAGTAAGTCCCACTAGAATTACTTGCTATTGTGTATTGAATTGTGTCCCCAGAAAGATACTAAAGTCCTCACTCCCTGGGAAAGGGACTTGATTGGGAGCTAGGGTCCTTGCAGATGATCAAATTAAGATGAGGTCATTAGGGTGGGTCCAAATCCAATATGACTTTTTTCTTATAAAAAGGGGTCATTTGTGCACAGAAACGTCCATAGAGGGCAGACAATGTGAAGACATGGGGAAATTGCCACCTGCAAGTGAAGGAGTACCTGAGCTATCAGAAGCTAGGAAAGAGGCAAGAAGCAGATCCTATCTCCCAGCCTACCAAAGAAAACAATATGGCTGACACCTTAAATTTGAACTTCCCAGCCTCCAGAACTATCAGACAACACAATTCAAACCAACCAGTTTGTGCAACCTTTTATATGGCATGCTCAGAAAACTAATATGCCCTTCTCCTGAAAACAACTATAAAACTGGACAAAATACAGGAGAGAATTGCTTTTAAGTATTTGAACAACATGCGGGATAGGGCTGTGGTTCTTGAAAGGCAGTCTGAGGTATGTGGAAACAAATGGATATTATCAAGACCTACAAAACCAGTGAAAGCTAAACAAATTTGTTTTCATTTCCAAAACAAGGATATATATTTTTTCAAAACAACAGTGCTGATCAACTTTATTCAATTAGCAACTTCTGCTACTGCCTTAACGCCGTGTTTAGGAGTGGTCTAATTAACAAGCCTTCAGACATATGAAAAAAATGCTCATCATCTTTAATCATCAGAGAAATGCAAATCAAAACTACTTTGAGATGTCATCTAACTCCAGTGAGACTAGCCTATATTATAAAATCTCAAGACCAGAGATGTTGGCATGGATGTGGAGAAAAGGGAACACTTCTGCACTGCTGGTGGGAATGCAAATTAATACATTCCTTTTGGGAAGAGATATGGAGAACACTTAGAGATCTAAAAATAGATCTGCTATTCAATCCAGTAATTCCTCTGCTGGGCATATACCCAGAAGACCAAAAATCACATCATAACAAAGATATTTGTACCAGAATGTTTATTGCAGCCCTATTCATAATTGCTAAGTCATGGAAAAATCCCAAGTACCCATCGATCCATGACTGGATTAATAAATTGTGGTATATGTACACCATGGAATATTATGCAGTCTTAAAGAAAGATGGAGACTTTACCTTTTTCATGTTTACATGGATGGAGCTGGAACATATTCTTCTTAGTAAAGTATCTCAAGAATGAAAGAAAAAGTGTATCCAATGTACTCAGCCCTACTATGAAACTAATTTATGAGTTTCATATGAAAGCTTTAACCCAGTTACAACCTAAGAATAGAGGGAAGGGCAAAAGGGAGGGGAGGGAGGTGGGAGGTTTGCAGAGGGATGGGGGTTGGTGGGTGCATCTTACAAGGGTATATGTGAAACTTAGTAAATATGGAATGTAAATATCTTAACACAATAACTAAGAAAATTCCAGGAAGACTGTGTTAACCAGTGTGATGAAAATGTGTTAAACAGTCTATGAAACTAATTTATGGTGCCCCATGATCACATTAATGTACACAGCTATGATTTAATTAAAAAAAAAAAAAAAACTGTTGCCTCAAGCCATTCTCCAGCCTCAGCCTCCTGAGTAGCTTGGACTACAGGTGTGTAACATAAATTAGCCTGCCACTAGCTAATTTTTCTATTTTTAGTAGAGAGTGTGTCTCACTCTTATTCAGCCTGGGCTCAAACTCCTGAGCTCAAGCAGTCCTTATACCTCAGACTTCCAGAGTGCTAGGATTACAGCCATGAGCCACTGTGCCTGGTCTATCTTTTGTCTTTTTCTTAGTAGTCATTCTAGTGACACTGAATTCATATAGTGCTTTAGATCTGTCTTTCTCTTAGAAGTATTGATATAAAGCAATTTTAAAATATCTGCTGGCCATTTGCATGTCTTCTCTCATTTGAGAAATGTCTAAGATTTTTTGCTTATTTTTGAATGCCTATTGAATTTTGTTTTATACTTGAGTTCCTCATGTATTTTGGATATTAATCTATTGTCATGTGTGTAACTCTCCAATATTTTCTCCAATTTCTACACTATGTGATCATTCTGTTGATTCTTTCTGGTGCTGTGTAGAAATGTTTTAATATGAAGTAATTTCATTTGTCCTGAAATTTTGAAGTTAAATAAAAAACAAACACAAACAAACAACAAAAATCATGAAAAGCAAAAAAACATTGTTGAGTTCTGTGCCTGCTGGTTCACTCCTGTAATCCTATCAATCTGGGTGGCCAAAGCATGTGGATTGTTTTAGCTCAGGAGTCTGAGAACAGTCTGAGCAAGAATGAGATCCCAACCATTTAAAACAAAAATTGCTAGGGTGGCACCTGTGGCTCAAAGGAATAGCGCACCAGCCCCATGTGCTGCAGGTGGTGGGTTCAAATCCAGTCCTGGCCAAAAACTGCAAAAAAACCCAAAAAACAAAAAAATTGCTAATACCAATTGTTATAAGATATCACCCTATGTTTTCTTATAGTATTTTTAGAGCTTCAGGTCTTATATTTCGGTGTTCAATGCATTTTGAGTTAATTTTTATGTATGCTGTGAGATTAACAATCCTTAATAAATGGTGCTGAAAAAACTGGTCAGCCATATGTAAAAGAATGAAATTGGACCCACACCTTTCACCACTTACAAAAAATTAATTTCATGATGGACAAAAGATTTAAATCTATCCATGAAAGTATAAAATCTCTAGAAGAAAGTGTAGAAATAATGAAGAATCTTATCAGTCTAGGGATATTAATTTCTGAAGAAAACCCCATCTGAAAGGTCCACACTTGACCAGCAGAGATCTCACAGACCACCGAAAGGTCTTTATTGGCAAGGGATGCTGCAGAGCAGCACCAAGGAGGAGAAAGAGAGAGAGAGAGAGAGAGAGAGAGAGAGAGAGAGAGAGAGAGAGAGAAGAGAGAGAACAAAATAAAAGTGCATCTTTATATAGGTTTGGTTAGGGGAAGTCTCAGAATGGTGATGGGATGGTAGAATAGCCAATAAGGAGCTACTGCTCTGGCAGGAAGAGCCGTTAGGGACAGGCCATAAGTTTGAAATTTTCAGCTGGTAATTGTGACTGAGAGATAAGGAGATGTCTAGTAGGCAACTCCCTGTTGTTTAGAGGGCAACTCCCTGTGCTTGCAAAGGAGCTGTAGCTTTAAGAGTGAGACAGCTGGTCTTGGTCTGTTGAAAGCAGGAAGAGACTTTCTGGGGAAGGGGCTTTTCTGGGGCAATTATCTAACACCATCAGAAACTGCAACAACAAAAATAAATAAATGAGGCCTGATCAAGTGGAAAAGTTTCTGCATAGCTAAGGACACAATCAACAGAGCAATGAGACAACTTTCAGATTGGGAGAAGATAAACTGGTATGTCAATAAAAGTGATCTTCTCAGAAGATCACAGGGCTGGGGGAAAAGAAAGCATTTCAAAGGCCTTCATCTTCCTCCATCAGTGAGAAAAGGGGACTCTGCCCATAAACATTTATCATGTCTGCTACAGCCTACAAATAACTAGCAACTGAGAAAATCACCCCCCTGAGTATATCTGTAACAAGGTATTCATCCGGAAACTTCACCACCATTTAGCCACCCACAAGCAAAGACAAATGTTCTTACCCAACATAAGCTATAGATATACCCTTATAAGGAAGGTGGAATGTGCCCATATAAACAAACAGACAAAAAAAAAAAAAAATCAAAATAGGAAAAGCAACAGCTACACAAGATGAGAGTGAAAATATTAAAGTCAGGGGGGAGACAAGATGGTGGACTGAAGCCAGCTTTCCACAGAGGCTCCCATCCAGAAGGAGAGTTAAGGGACAAAAATTTAGTAAGTAACCTGGTGGATTTGAGCTGCACCAAGAGAGAAGGTTGAAGAACGCATATCAACACCGCTGAGGCAAGCTGAGACCACAAGAATGCAAACAAAAGGTACAAAATCCATCAACAAGTGGCCGGGAGTCCCCCGTCCCCCATGAAACTGGCTCAAGAGCCCCACAAACAAACAAACGGGCAGAAATTAAAAGCCCTCCCACTACACTTCACGGGAGTGACCTTCTAAAAACTGGACCTACCTCCCCTACTAGGGTGCCATGGCGCTCTCCTGCCAGGCATAAAACTGTATAAAACTTTAAATATCTTTGCCGGCAACCCTGAATGCCCAGCACTCTCCTCCACTCACACTGAGGTCTGGAGGCCTGTTCCCCCAGGAATTTGGATTCTTGGGTAATTTCTCGAGGGGTGTGGACAGTGCCCGAACTGCGACTGGTCAGCACAGACTCTGAGGCATGCGAGTGAGGAGAGGGCACTCAAATGAGGGGGAGTCACAACTCAGCGGCACTTCCCTGCAGCATGGTGCAGCAGCCCTCCTTGGGCAGCAATACAGCCAGGCATAAAACTGAGTGAAACCGTAGCTTCCCCATTTGCAGCACTGAGCTCCCAGCACTCCCCCCCCCCACTCTCACTCGGGGGTCTGGGGGCCTGTCCCCAAGGAGTTCGGATTCTTGGGTGACACCCCCAAGGATGTCAGGCCTCACCTCCTCCTGCTAGATAGTAGCAGACTGCAGAGACCTAGCAGATTTCCTTACGATTCAGGCAGGTACAAACCCCTGCAGTATCTGTTCACTATAGGCAACTGGGTCAGCCATCTGCAGAGATACCAGTGACTAGGTCCGATTATGGGGCAAAGTGAGGAAGGAGACATCAACCTTCCCAGACTGATCTATTTGCTAGGTGGCTCCTCCTGACTCCACGAAGCACTGGAGTAAGCCATATCAGAGTAGTCACCAGACCCCTGTGATCCAGTTCCCAGAGACCTCTTGAACTCTCCCACCTGAGACAGGTGCTGATTGAGACAATTGATTTGGACCTTTTCAACTGAACCAATAGACTGAGGACTTTTCAGGCCCTGGGTGGTTGTAGGAAGGTTTGATTTTCCTTTTCCAATTGGTGCCAGTGGTGGGCAGGCGGGGTGACTTAACTGCTGGTTTTTCCCCACAGCTGAGACTTCAACCCAGAGTAAATGTTACACTAGGGTCGAACAGAAACCAGCTGAAAACAAGACAGAACCACTTAGCCCCACCACACCAGACAGCGCCCCAGTTTCTTAGGCCACAACACTGTCCGGGCCCTCAATAAAGCCCCAAGGGAAAAAATCAAAGGGAGTAAAATAACCATGGGGCGGAATCAGTGGAAAAACTCTGGTAACATGAATAACCAGAATAGATCGATGCAGTCTGTGACAGATACATTTTGTTATTAAGTGGTTGACCAGGAAATTGGTCCTTAAAACTACAGTCAGGTATGCATTTCAGGGGAGACATTCTCTTTAGGCTGAGGAAGATGACCATGGGGTTGGGGAGAAGAGCTCCTTTAGTCATGCCCCAGGAGGATGCTGAAGTGATGTCCAGTAAGCCGACTGGTCCAGTGTGCTTTTCTGCTCTGCGCAGCTCCTGGCTCTCCCCTGACGTGTGACAGTCATTAAGTCTGGGTGCAATCCTTTTGGACTGTGAAAGATTCATCCTCTCTGCATCAACATACTGGTGTTCTCAGGAGAGAAAACCAGATTTGGGTTCTTGATGGGGCAGAGAGAGCACCAGCCAGACTCAGGAGGTCTGGGCTAGTTCTGACCTTTTCAGCAGTGTTCACTACTGCTACTGCTCCTAAGCTCTTGGAGTTCATGGTAAGGCTTAATTAGCCTGGCAGGTACCCAGTGAGATACTGTTGGAGATAAAATAGCAGTGTAACCCTGTGCCCAGGTTAATAATTCCACTGGACCTTTCACTGACCAAGTCAATGTTCAACCATATCTCAGTGTCCCTTCTCCATACAACAAGCAGCTGGAACAAATATGGCTCCATTTCCTTTCCAGCCCCCACTCTTTAGAGTTCTCACTAGGCAATTACTGCATGCCAGGCCTTGAGATAGGTATTGACACCATTCTCATTTAATCTTCAGAAAATATTATTCTAGTTTTACAGGCACACTAAATGAGGCTCAGAGGGGTTAAGAGACATGTGCAGTTTCATACAACTGATAAATTGTATCTATGTCGGTGAGCAGACTTTCTGTTACAACTCAGAGAATCCAGGTGAAGCTGGTTTAAGCAAAAAAGAGAACTGGCTGCATCTGTCCCCCTCTCAGCTCCTTTTCCTGTGGCTGCTTTCATTGCCAGATTTTATGTGGTAACAATATGGCTGTAGCAGCTCCAGCCCTCACATCACATAGGGTGATTAATTTGTCTACATTGCCCAGAATTTAGGTATTTCCTGAACTTGGGATTTGCAGATTTAAACTTTGCAAAATTTCAGTTAAACAGTGACAAGGTGGACCCTGGCATCAGCTCAGCTGCAAGTCTAGAAGAAAATGGCATGCTTCTAAAATAAAAAAAAAAAAAACAAGAATAGATCAACCCCCCCCCCCAAGAAAAGATACGGCAGATGTAATTAAAGATCCCATTCATAAACAACTGGCTGAGATGTCAGAAATTGAATTCAAAATTTGGATTGCAGACAAGATTAATAAAATGGAATTAAAAATCCAAGGAGAAATTCAAAAGTTGTCTCAAGAATTTAATGAATTTAAAGACAAAAGCACCAAAGACTTAGACACACTGAAGCAAGAATTTGCAGCCCTCAAAGATATGAAAAATACAGTAGAATCCCTCAGCAACAGAATGGATCAAGCAGAAGAAAGGATTTCTGACACTGAAGATAAAGCCTTTGAATACTCCCAAACTCTCAAAGAGGAAGAGAAATGGACAGCAAAAACAGATCATTCTCTCAGACAGCTCTGGGATAATACAAAGAAGACCAATATATGAATAATTGGAATTTCTGAAAATGATGAAGTGGCCTCAATGGGCACAGAGGCCCTTCTGTATGAAATTATGAAAGAAAATTTTCCAGACATGCCTAGAGATTCTGAAATGCAGATAGCAGACAGTTTCAGAACACCAGCACGATTCAACACCAATAAGTCATCCCCCAGGCATATCATAATTAGCTTCACTAAAGTTAATGTGAAGGAGAAGATTCTCAAAGCAGCTAGGTGAAAGAAAACCATTAAGTACAAAGGCAAGAATATTAGAATGACTGCAGATCTCTCTGCTGAAACTTTTCAAGCCAGAAGAGGGTGGTCATCAACTTTTAATCTCCTAAAGCAAAATAACTTTTGACTTATGATCTTGTACCCAGCTAAACTGAGTTTCATTTATGATGGAGAAATTAAATACTTCAATGACATTCATATGTTGAAAAAATTTGCCATAAGTAAACCAACTCTTCAGGATATTCTCAGACCTATTCTCTACAATGACCAACCCAATCCTATACCACAAAAGTAAACTCATTCAGAAACTTTGGATCAAACTACAACTTCCACACTGGTGAAAGGATTATAAATGTCCACTGGACCTTTGTAAACCTCGATACCCAAAACTCCACCAGACATATCAATATTTTCCATTAATGTGAATGGCTTAAACTGTCCTCTAAAGAGGCATAGGTTAGCTGACTGAATACAAAAACTCAGGCCAGATATTTGTTGCATTCAAGAGTCACATCTTAACTTAAAAGACAAATACAGACTCAGGGTGAAAGGATGTTCATCTATATTTCAGGCAAATGGTAATCAGAAAAAAGGAGGCATTGCAATTTTATTTGCAGATACAATAGGCTTTAAACCAACAAAAGTAAAAAAAGTACAAGAATGGTCACTTCATATTTGTTAAGGGTAATACCAAATATAAAGAGATTTCAATTATTATTATATATGCACCCAACCAGAATGCAACTCAATTTATAACAGAAACTCTAACAGACATGAGCAACTTGATTTCCTCCAGCTCGATAATACTCGGAGATTTCAACACTCCTTTGGCAGTGTTGGATCGATCCTCCAGAAAGAAGCTGAGCAAAGAAATTTTAGATTTAAACCTAACGATCAAATATTTAGATTTAGCAGATATCTACAGAACATTTTATCCCAACAACACTGAATAAATATACTTCTCATCAGCCCACAGAACTTACTCCAAAATCAACCACATCTTAGCATCTTAGGTAACAATTCTAACCTCATAAATTTAAAGGAATAAAAATTATCCCTTGCATCTCCTCAGACCACCATGGAATAAAACTTGAGCTGAGTAACAACAGGAATCTGCACACTCATACAAAAACATGGAAGTTAAATAACCTTATGCTGAATGATAGCTGGATCAGAGACAAGATTAAGAAAGAAATTGCCAATTTTTTGGAACAAAACGACAATGAAGACAGAAACTATCAGAACCTCTGGGACACTGCAAAGTCAGTTCTAAGAGGAAAATTTATAGCACTGCAAGCCTTCCTCAAGAGAACAAAAAGAG
>CAUYPK010017994.1:0-26382 GCA_963574355.1 Loris lydekkerianus | reverse complement strand
AATTGAGAGAATCATATGGTCTTTTTTTAAATTTGTTTATGTGCTGAATTATATTTATATAGATTATTATACATGTATTGACCCAGCCTTAAGACCCTGAGATAAAACTGAGTTGGTCATGATGTATAATTTGTTTGATGTGTTGCTGGATTCTGTTTGTTAGAATCTTCTTGAATATTTTTGCATCTGTATTCATTAGTGATATTGGTCTATAATTTTCTTTTCTTGTTGGGTCTTTTTCTGGTTTGGGGATCAGGGTGATGTTTGCTTCATAGAACATGTTATGTAGTATTCCTTCTTTTTCTATACTTTGGAACAGCTTGAGTAATATTTTTGACTTCACTCAGTGTCTCTTGTTTTCTTGTTAACTTGGCTTTTCAAAAGGCATTTGATCCAGCATTTTGTTCCTTTGCTTTTTGTAGGAGTTTCAATCATGGTATGTTGTTCATCACATTGCTAGAATGTGAGTTGGGGGGTCTATATCTAGATTCATCCCAGCCCCTGTCCTTTCTTATGTTCACAGTCCAGATCCCTCTACCAGTATCTACAGTCTTAGTCTTTATTCATCATAGATTCAAACTTCACAGGCTGTCATAGAGCCCACTGAAAACAAATTTCATTTTGTTCAAGGTTCACAGCCAGATAATAAGTGTTCTTTTTATGATGTATCAATTCCACTATTCACTTTACTGGAATGTTGCAATATTTTCCCCAAACATTCCATCTTTTCTTTCTTATGTTCCAACCCTTATAATACCATGTGATCTCACTGCCAATCTTGAATCTCTTTGGGATAAACTGGCCTTTTTGAAGGCAGTCCTCTTTCTGACAAGAGATACCATTTCCAGATATGTAGATTCAGCATAGCTGAATGGAACAGGCAGCCCAGCAGGAGCAGCAGCAAACCGTAAAATCCACAATTTTAAAGTGTCAGGATAAGTATTTCATGGACCCATCCTGTTGCTCTAAAATCAGATCAACTGGGAACATACTTTCCAGCCAAATTTTGACAGGTGCAGCTACTGCCATGGCTCTGCTGTTCTTTCTCTAATCTGCCCATCTGCTCCCAGGATTCCTCTGTTTCTCTTTCAAATACTCTCCCTTCTGCTTTCTTTAGCTGCAAATACTCTACTTTGTTATTTAAGACAAGGTCCACACAAATAAGTCAAAGCAGACAGTAACAGGACTATTGTATGTAATTAGAGCAATAAAGGCAACCAGTCAGAATAATTCCGTCTTACAAATTGGTTTGTTGTCTGTATTAGTGTAACTAGCCAATAATCTGCATTTTTTTTTTTTTTTTGGTTAGGATTTTGCTGTCTGTACATAAGCAAATAGTATAGATAATTAAGTTGCTAGTAATGGACAAAGATATTTAAATGGACTCATTCACACAAAAATCTTTCATGAGGTAGAATTATTTTTCTTATTTCGCAAGAGCCTATGTTGCTCTGTTGTGAGGTTTTCTAGGAGATGAAGGGACAAAATATTCTGTGTTGGATGAAAACCTGAGGGAACTGGGGACTCTTGAAATACACGACATCTATATAGTGGTGTCTGTAGCAATCCTCCCCTCTCTGGAGTTAAAGACTCTGTGTGGGTTGCCCTCCCCCTGAATGCATATTTGTTAGCCTGACTCTATTCCAGATCCTGACAATAATAATGAAGTGGATCCAGCATTTCTCCCATCCCCTTTTCTCTTCTTAGTCATATTCCCTGAGGTTTTTGGATTCTTCACTTATCTTAATATCCTGAAACACCCATGTTCAAGGAGAAATGCAATATAGTTATATTAAGTTGTTAATGGGTGATGAAGCTAGAGATGTCATCCTTACTAATGATTTGCATTTTGAGTAGGGACAAAACCCTATGCCAAAATATGTAATATCTGTTGCTATTTCAGTCATCTATGAGTAATGCAGGTGAGGAAAATAGTTCTGAGGTTCCCATAAACAGATGTCCATATTTTCTATCTATTTGTGAAGCTGACTTTAAGCCAATGTTCCTGAATTTTAAAGAGAACTCAGTTTGCTGTTAAAGTCTTCCCTTCTTTTCTGGAGACTTTCATTTTTAAGTCACTAAAAGAGGAAGGTAGAGCCTAAATACACGTACAAGCAGTCACTGCCTTACGAATGAGCTAGGTTCTATAGGTTTGTTCTTAAGTTGAATTTGTATGTAAGTTGAAACCTATTATCAGTGATAGCTCCATTCTTAAGTGTGAGTTGTTTGTCTGAAGTTTTGTAATTCGGGGATTTACTGTAATAGCGTCTGTTCCTAAGTGTGAGTTGTACGTATGTCAGTTGTACATATGTAACTTGAGACTGTCTGTATATACAGATGTTTAAATGAAATAATGTTTTGTATTTTAGCATGCATTATATTTGCTAGGTAGTTTACTGCACCTTGGTGAAGTAAATTTGTATTTGTGAAGAATTCATAAGCTTAATAAAAGTGTAACCAAATGATAGAGTATCAGTGATTCACACAACTTGGAGAAATATGGCCTGGACATTTTGTAACACTTTCTTTTACTGCCAAGAGCAGAGAAAATATATGAAAATATGCTGGCAGAGAATATTGTATGTGTATACATGCGCATGCTTATAAGTGGGTAGAAAAGTGGCAGTATGTTATTGGTTTGAGTCTTTTATCCATCATGAATTAAGGAAGATAGCCTAGTAGCTTAAAAACACATGAAAAATGCTCAATCTATCTAGTCATCAGGGAAATGCAAATCAAAGCCACAATGAGATATCTCCTAACTCCAATGAGAATGGTTCTTAACAAAAAATCCAACAAATGCTGGCATGGATGTGGAGATACAGGAATGCTTACAAGATCTGACAATTTGCAAACTTTCCACAATGTGCTTATGTTGGCATCACTGTACAAACAACTTCATAAGGTTTCATAATCTTAGCATATCATTGTCTCACAGCTGTGTTCATGTCGACATGTGGCAATGTCTTGCTGAGTGGCATTCATTATTGTTCATGTTTTTGTGTGCTATCATGAATGTTGGAGCTTGAATTAGAGCAACAAACACACATTAAATTTCTTGTTAAACTTGGAAAGAGTGTAAGTGAAATCAGGGATATGCTAGTTGAAGTTTATGGAAATGATACCATGAAGAAAATGGCAGTGTATGAATGGATTAAACATTTTTCTGAGGGGAGAAAAAGTGTCACTAATGAAGAGGGGTCAGGGCAGCTGGTAATGAACAGAACTGATGAAAACATTGCAAAAATTTATCAAACTGTGTGTAAAAATCTTCAGTTGGCTATAAGAAGCAGGGCAGAACAAGCAAATATAAATAGATATAAATAGGGAAATAGGAAAATCTTAAATGGAAACTGGCATGAGAAAGTGCATGCAAAATGGTCCCAAAGGAGCTCACCAATGACCAAAAGCAAAGGAGAGTCAAAGTTTGCTAAGAACTTTTGGAGAGGTAAGAACATATTTTAGGCTGTGCTATTACTGGTGATGAAACATGGGTGTACCAATATGACCCTGAAACAAAGCATCAAAGTGCATAGTGGAAGCCAGACAAAAATGTTCCATTAGTCCAAATCAAGAGTAGAACCATGTTGCTGACATTTTTTTTATATCAGAGGGATTGTTCATTATGCATTTGTACCAACTAGACAAACAGTTAACTAAATTTACTATTTGGAGGTGCTAAAAGGGTGCATGAAAAAGTCAGACGAAAACGACCTAAACTTTTTGCCAACAACACATGGCTCTTGCACCATGACAATGCACCAGCTCACATGGCACTGTGCCTGAGGGCGTTTTCAGCCAGTAAAGAAATAACTATATTGGAATACCCTCCCTATTCACCTGATCTGTCTCCCAGTTATTTTTTTCTTTACCTGAAGATAAAGGAAATATTGAAAGGAAGACATTTTGATGATAGGGTAATACAATGACAGCTCTGATAGCCATTCCAGAAAAAGACTTCCAAAATTGCTTCAAAGAGTTTATTAGGGGTGAGTGTTGGTGCATAGCTTCCCAAGGGGGTACTTGGAAAGTGACCATAGTTGATATTCAGCAATAAGGTATGCAGCACCTTTTTAGGATGAGTACATAAACTTAATTGTCAGACCTCATATACACCATGGCGGACTGCTGACTAGTACAACCTCTGTGGAAAGTAGTATGGAAATACCTAAAAGAATTAAAAGTCTACCTAATTCAATCCAGCAATTCCACTACTAGGTAATTACCCAAAGGAAAAAAGGACATTTTATCATACAGACACTTGCACACAAATATGTATAGTGGCACAATTCACAATTGTAAGAAGTGGATACCAGAAGGTGTGATACATTGGGGTATTATCGTGGTCATCAAATCTCCTTGAAGAAAGCTAGCTTTTTTTTTTTTATTATCTCAGAACAAATAGACCCATGATGTATATTTCAAAGCTTTACATAGCTGATTTCAAGTAATAATAAGTTTAATATTTTGTGTTATAACAATTTAAACAATTATAATTACTTTTCTAAAATATTGTGATTTTTTATGAGGGTTGGGGGGACAAACAGTGAAGCTACATTATGGATCAGAAACAATATCTTCAATGCTTTATAGTACTTAAGAGAATTTTGGTTAAGAACACTGAATGGAGTTGAAATGCATTCTTCTTAGCAAAGTATCACAAGAATGGAAAAGCAAATATCCAATGTATGCTATAGTAATATGAAGCCAGCAGTTGATCTAATTCATGCCCACAGAGGAGAATAACTCATTTCAGTTCAAGTTGGGAGGAGGAGGAAAAGGAGAGGAAAGAAGGAGAGGGTAGTTGGTGTGCTACCACTTAATGGACACAATGTAGGGGCGTGTGGCACACCTTCAAGTGTAGGACACAACTACAAGAGGGACTCTACTTAACAAATTCAAATATTGTGACCTGGTTGTTTGTACCCTCACATTAATCTGAAATAAAATTAATAATAATAATAATAATGATTTCTTTCCCTATTAAAACTTTTCTGTAGAAAATTCTATGACTTTGTTACATAACACATTTCAGCTTTTTAACAGATTTCTCCTCCATTCATTCTGTGGGGACTAATAATATAACTATAATAATTAAACTTATGTCATACCGGTGGAGAAATTAAAGCCAAAATCTAAACTAAGGAACACGCAACTAGAATCAATTGTGGTCTCAGTAGCTGGGCCTCATAGAAGGAGGGAAAATCCCAGTGGTACTGCTTGTAGGAACTTGTCAGGCCAGCTGTTGTCAAAGCCAAGCAATTTTAACGAGATTAAGAGAATTCAATTTCTAGTCTCAACATTTACTAACTGTTGATTTGGGTAACTTCCTTTCTCAGTGCCTCAGATAACTTGCTTTTAAAGTGACTCCATTATTTCTAATGCTTCTTGCAGCTCTGGAATTTTCTGATTTCGTGTTATTATTATACTAATTCACTTGATCCTATAAAATAGAAGAGAAATAATCACCTGTCTAGCTATTCTTCAATGTATAAAATAAATACATATCTGGATTTTTTTGTTTGTTTGTTAGAGCAACCTTGAATTAAAGGAATTCTGCTAAAAAAAAATAAAATAAAATAAAAAAGAACATGGTCTTTAATTGCAAATTCTCCCACTTATTAACTTGGACAAATTCTAAACTTCTCTAATTCTCAATTCCCTCCACTAAAATAGTTGATAGTAAGAAAGAGTTAGAAGTCACTATTTATTGCATGAAAGAGCTTCTGTCAGTGACATCCCCATACTCAATCATGAACTATTATCTGGTATTATTATTCAATACTAGTAGAAAAACATTTCCCTGTGTATTCCTCCTAGAATTTTCAATGACTTGTCATCTAAGTATTAGCTAACTCAGTCTTTTCCATATTATATAAAAATAACTTAAATATTTGTGATACATGATGTGGAGACACGGCCACCACAAAAGAGAAAAGCAATATTTCTACTTGGCCCGTGTCCAACTGGATCTGCTGGTTTGTATACGTTTTACTCCTGAAATAAATACATTTATTCCCTCCAAAAGCAAATTTATATTACTTGGGAATCACACAATTTTGCAGATATTTGTGAACTCCTATTTCGTTCTATCCTATCTTTTATAAATCCTAAAGTAGCAGATTTAGTGAACAAAAATCCCGAAGATTTGGGATCAGGAAGTTATGGATGGAAATCCCACCTTTGTCACTTACAGCTAACTATATGACTCTCTATCAATATTTCATCTGTCAAATGGGGATGTTGATAAAACCTTAGAGGGGGTTGTGAGAATTCAAAGGAATAATATTTATAAATTTCCCAGTACATAGCCAGGCTGAATAAATGATAGCCCATAATTATAATAAACGTAAAGCGACTTTTATAGGATTAGTCAGATTCATTATCTAATCATAGTCTTAAAAAACAAGCCTTACGACACCTTGGTATGTAAGAATATTTCTGCTGCCAAAGCTATCACTGTAAGTTTTAATCAAAGATTCCAGATAACTGTGATTATTTTGCATTTCTGTGTTAAGATTGCCTCGGGACATATCCAAGAACAAATATCCCACTGTTGGAAGAAAATATGGAAACAGACTTTGGAACACTAGCATGCAGCTAACTCCCCATGACTGTTTCTGAAACACTGAAAAACTACTCCAAAAACCATAAAAGACAGAAGGAAACATCAGGGTATATTTATGGAAAATAATCAAGAGAAGATAAATTAGCTTTAGGAACTTCTTATAATAATTTCCGATTTATTCACATTTTCAAATGAATATTACTTTTAGAATTTTTTTATATAGAAAACTATATAAAACAAGACAATATCTAAGCACAAATTGAACAAAATCTCATTTTTCCCCACCCCAAAGACATGGCCTGATTATGTTCAGCTTCTTTGGAAGTGGTATTAATTCTTTAATGCCTCCAGCTTATCGTTTAGTAAACTATGTCTCCATTGCTTAATGGTCTCTTAGTAGATTGATAGCATTAAAGATCTTTCTAGAAACATTAGGACTCTGGAGGGTTAGGAGGGTTAAAAGATATAATACCTACCTAACCAACCCATTCCAGTCAGGTTTCTTGGTTTCCTTTGTTCCCAAGGCAGCTGACCTAAAAATGCAGCCTGTAGGATCAGCCCCTCTCAGATTCAGAGTGAGGAGGGAAAGGGCTCAGAAGAAATCTGAGGGCAGATAGGTGAGTCAAGGACTGGAACAAGGGGCCAGATCCCTGGGTCTTATATTCTACCACAAAATGACAGATGATCAACAGTAGACATATTAAGTAAAAGATTGCATAGCATGTTAGAAGATGAGGTGGAACAGGAAACAAGAGTGGAGAAAAGCAAAGAGCGTGGAGAGTACCAGGTGGTGAGAAGAGGGCAAGTTGCAAAATTAAATGGGATGATTAAGGTCCGCTACTCTAAAAAGGCAAGCAAAGACTTGAGGAGGTGAAGAAACAAATCATGCAGGTATTGAGAGGCAGAGTGGTCCAGAAGTACTCAGTGCAAAAACCTTCAAACGGACTGTGCTCAGCAAAGTCAGATACCAGCAGGGAGGCACTGTGGCTCAAGCCGAGTAAATGAGGAGGTGGGTAGTAAAAGCCAGGGTCACTGGGCCAGCTGGGAGCTGCAGCATGAGGTTAATGAGCCATTATAAGGGTTTGGCTTTTACTATAAGTGAAATGGAGAGGCTTTAAGAGGTTTTGAAGAAAGTGACATTGCAGAAATTAGATTTTTAAAACATTGTCCAGCTGTTGAGTTGGGAATAATCTATGGTGATAGGGATAGAGGAAGTAGGAGGCTTCTCCTCGTATATCCTAGGCAAGAGGCTTTTGTACTTGGCAGAAGGTGGTGGTGACCCAAACCATGATGGTCACAGTGGAGGGTAGTCAGAAATGTGGTATCTTGAATGTATTTTGAATGCAGAACCCACAGGATTTCCTAATGCCAATTAATAAGGACTTTTTGGCATGTCAATCTCATTTTAGTGTTGTCCATCACTAAGTCCAAATTTCTGGTAATCAGCTGAGCAAATAATCATAATCCTTCCCAGCTGCTCAAGGCAGTACACAGAATCATTCCGTGATGCATTTGATCTTTCAGGCATGTTGGACTGAGGCAGAGGGGCAGGGAGGGGTGGGACTTGAGCACTGACTTCCTCTTACAACACCCCAGGTAAAGGATGATTCTAGGCATTGGAGGAAGAGCTTCATCAGAGAAGTGAGAGGGTGGATATGTCAGCTGGGGGAGGCTCACAGGGGTATAAGAGAGTGGAGTTCAGGGTGCTTTGTGTTCCCTGGAACCTTTAATGTATACATGTTCCAAGCCATAGGGCCTTACTCTTTCTTCATCAACACCATAACTTTTACTTAAATGGAATTGGTGAAGCTACAAACTTCCATAGACAGAAATTCAACAGATTACTTGTCTAAATCCAAAGTTTGTTTTTTGGCCACTTCAGCCCTAGAGTTTTAAGAGTTAAGAATTTCTTTAGTATCATTAGAGAAAGTGTTGGGATATCAGTTTGAATTTTAAGCCAAACATTTAAGGACATAAGCCTATCATTATCTATTTAATCTATTGAATGCCACTGGAAGAGGAACCCCTAACAGGTCTCAACCTTGTTAAAATTCCTTTGTTGCACTGTGGCCTTCCATGTCTGACCTGCAATGCTGCAGCCCCCTCCTGAGGGACCAATTTTTGTTTGTCAAGTTCTCTAGTCACAAGAGAAAAACTAAGTATGATTTAACCTAAAAAAAAAAATTTGTTGGAAAATAGCTTATAGAATTAGTAGAAACACTGAAGAATTAAGCTGAGAAGTGGCAAGTGGCAAGGCCACTTGACAGCAGCCTAGGCTGTGCCCAGAACAGCCAGTTGGCTGATATGGCTCTGGTCTCGGCCCCCACCCTAGGTGTTTGAATTACCCGCAAGGCTTCCAGGCCCAGTGACTGATGGTAGGTCTTGCATCTTGATTTGGCTCTCTGGGAGCACGAAGGGAGTTCCTTTGCCCTTCAGCCTATGAGAGATGCCATCCTTCATTACAGCATACAATGGAGATTATTCCCCATCAAAGTGTTTGATGCTGAGTAGCAAAATGTAATAATAAAATAATGCAACTGGAAACATTTTGGAGGAAAAAATTTGCATATAAATGCATAATGATTTGCATGTACCTTGCATTTGGCCCAATGAACTCCATGCTCTATTCTTAAATACTTTTATATTTAGAAAGTATATTTTATGTCAACTTGGAAATTGTTACGCACCAAATGTGTCTCCTCTAAATTCCTACATTGAAATCCTAACCCCATTTGTGATGGTATAATGAGGTGAGTCCTTTGTGAAGTGGTTACATCATGAGGGTGGTGTTCTCATAAAAGGAATTAGTGCCTTTATTAGCAGGGGCCAAAAAGCTAGCTTGCTTTCTTTCCTCGTGTGAGGATCCAAGGAGATGTTGGTAGTCTGCAGCCTGGAAGAGGGGACCTCACCAAACCCAACCACACTGGCACCCCGCTCTCAGACTTCCACTCTTTAGCACTGTGAGAAATAAATTTCTGTTGTTTATAAGCCACCCAGTGTATGGTACTTTGTTATACCATCCAAACTAAGATAGAAAAAAATGTTTAAGTAATTTTTACTAATTCTTCACTATTTGTCATCTTTCCTTCCTTCCTACTCAACTTTCATTTCTTCCAGTCCATGAGCATCCCTTTTTTTTCTTTTCCTCTCTTTTTGACTGTCTTTCTTACTGACTATACACTGTTTCTCCCTACTTATATTATCAAATTGTACATATGGTTTTCCTTTCTTCTCCTACCACAGGAAACATACTGGTCAGAGCCTAAATAGAGTCACATAGGTTTTGTATATTTTTAATCCTACCTCAACACTAACCCTTCTCCCTACCTGCATATGCTCACCACCATAATTTTTAATTTTTCTACCTTTTCTCCAGGGTTGCCATGTACACTGAAGATAGAAATCAACCTCAGGACAACAGTGCCATACACTGTCTCAGGATGTATGTCCTGTGGAGTCAAAATGCTACCTTCAATTATACAATATGATAGAAGTCTCTATTTCATTTTATTGTTTAGAAGCTTAAATGAGTTATAGTCTGATATGTGTTTAAAGCAGTGCCTGTAACATAATAAGCACAGGATAGGTGTGAAACTATTATTATTATCATTGTATGATTTTCTGCATCAGAGCATATCTATTTCTTGTCCCATTATTCCAAACCCTTCTTATATAATTTCTAAAGAATTAAGATGATGAAATCAGCTTAATATGCTCATGGCTTTAAATGCTTTTAACTCTGGTTTCAATCCAGGCAACATATTTCTATTTCAACATGAGGTTTATCAGACTGTTTAATCAAAAGAGAGGTTAATTTTTTTTTTTTTTTTTCCCAACCTGGTGAGGATATCTTTTAAGAAAACGGGCCTTTGAGGCTTTTGATACTGTATCGGTGACCATCCCAAACTTTATGCCTAGAGTTTCCTTTCTAATTACATCTTTCACACTGATAGTCATCTGTCCTATCCCCTACACTGTACCATTTTATTTTGAAAATGTTTAAATTTACAACCAAGTTGAATGTATTTCACAGTGAATACCTTTATTCCTCCTATTCCTATTGTAAATTCCTGAAATTTACACTATCATTTTTTTTTTTTTTTCTATTATGTATATCACTAGATTTAGTTGTAGAAGGGAAGCAAAGAATAGGAGCTTGACCTTCAGAGACCAACATTTGAGTCTCTTTTCCTGGCTTAGAGCAGTATTCTTTGGGTTGATGTCTCAAACTGCTTGAGTTTAATTTTTTTTTTATATTTAAAATGTGAACAATAATATTGACCTTAAAGTGTTGCTGTTATGATTAAATGACATAGTTTATTTGCATAATAGACACTCAATAAATGTTACTTTTCTTTCTTTCTTTCTTTTTTTGGGGGGGGAAGTCCTGTAGCATTATTTATTTATTGTAGTCATTTTTGAAAGAATTGCACGCCAGACAAATGGAGTTTAATTCTTTCTTTACTGTTTTCCACCTTTCAATTCCTTTAAAACAGTCGACACAATTAGTTCACACAATCAGGTTGGAAATGAGATGTTCTGGTAACTGAATGTAGGTTGAGAAAGTACAAAAAAGGGTCTTCCAGGGGGATGGGCGAAAAGGCTGCCCTGCTCAGCAAGGAAGTCTGGAGGCGCCAGGAAAGCACACAACAGTGAGCTCAGCACTCAGCAATTCTACCAATAAGGAGAAAAGAAGGTGGGTCTGAGGTAATCAACCTAGGTGATCAATGACCAATAGAAAAGGACAAAGTTGCCTGGAGGCACAGAGAGACTAAGGAAAGAGTTACAAACAATTTCAGAGAGAAAGGGGATATTTATACCTGTACCCTGCCTCTGCAGCTGGGTCTCTCTCTTCTCACTCGTGAGAGGGACCCACTTCCAGCTCTCTTTGGAGGTGCTTTAAGCTTTCTCTGAAATAAAATTTCTCTTTGCTGTACTAAAGCCTGTGTGAAGTTACTTTTGCTTTCTATTCACACTGTGCTGCTCCAGTTTTACCTTGGGTTTCTACGCAGCTTCACGTGTATTTCTCCCCTGAACTCTATAGTTCCGTCGAGGGATCTAACCTGCCAACTGGGTTTGGCAATCAGGACCCGGCCGCCCAGTACGCGGCAATTCATTCTGATTATATACTTTCATGACCTCATGTATTCTGTTTCGCTTTTGTGTGTGTGTGTGTGTGTGGGGGGTCCTTCTGTCATTTCAAAATGAGAATTTTATTGAGACAGTAGTATCTTTATCTTTTTTTTTTTTTTATTAAATCATAGCTATGTACCTTTAAACCCTTGTATTTTATTTCTGTGGCATGCAATCAATATTTCTTTATTTGCTTCAATATTTTCAATAATTTTTAGTTTTGGTATATATTTTTGTCTTTGAAATATTTTCCAATTTTTTTTCTTCCAGCTTTTATTATTATTATTATTATTTTTCATTTCTGTATGTGTAATTTGGGCTTGTCAGTACCTGGATGCTTATTTTCTCCCAGTTCCTACAGCTCATTTTTTACCTCATCCATTCTTCTGTGCAGTGCCTTGTGATCTTATTTGAGAATTCTACAGTTCAAAAGCATTAATTTTTCTGCCTGGCTTTTTCTCCCCACTGGAAAAGATATGCGTTTCTGTCGCCAATCAAGCTACTCCTCACACATTATATATATTTTTTTCTTATGGTTTTGTAGCACTTGGTACCATTCTCTTTTTCTAGCTCCTTCCATATTTTCAAGCTACATTATTAAAAAATGCTTTTATTGATGAAACTGACTATTCCCTTTTCAGTTTTTCATTTGTCATATATAGTTTTTATGTCCTCCTGCATTTTTCCAATTCAGTATTAACCCTAACTAATTTACTTTGAATTTTACTGTTTCTCTACACAAAACATTTAGAAATAAACAATTGAACTCAAACAATTATTTAGTAAGATATTATTAGGTTATTTTCAATTTAACTTTAAATAAGTTTCTTTAGAAATAGCTGCTGTTTGATGACTTCTAATGCATTAGGAGTTTATAGTACATTTCTCTTTATATACCTCATAAATATTTTAATTGTAGCTGTTGAACAATATTCGTGTTATAGTTGTCAACCAAAAAAGTACAGTCAACACTCCAATTATTTGGAAGCATTAATTATAAGAAACAGCTGTTAATGCAAAAGCAAACAATACAACTCCAAGTTTGAGAATGCCAAAATTATTCTGGAAGATGTAAAGATGGAAAGATACGATGTATAATAAAACTCTCTCATACCAGTATCCCTTTCTTTCCTGGTTCTTCACTGTAAGAACTTGGTGAGGTTTCTCAGGGCAAAACCTGCAATGGTTGAATGGTGGGAGGATTGTAAGATTATGGTCCCAGGGAGTTTCTCACTTTCATGCTAATCTACACTCAACTTCTAGTGATTAGTCAAAAATTGCCATTTAACTGTCCCTACCAGTTCTCATGATTTTCTTACCCTCAGAATAGGACTGGCAGTAAAAAAGCCATAATAATTAATTTATATTTTTAGAAGAGTTTTATTTTTATATATGTAGGGGGTACAAGTGAAGTTTTGTTTCCTGGATATATGGCATAGCAATGAAGTCTGGGCTCTGAGAGTAGCTGTCACCTTATACCCATTAGGTAACTTTTTATCCATCACTCCACTCCCAACCTCCACCCCTGTAAATCTCCAGGGTCTATTGTTTGATTCTCTATATCTATATGTATACATTATTTAGTTATTAATCTAATTGAGTATTTAAAATTCCATTGTGTTAGTTTCTAGTATCACTAGAATTTGAATTGTTTAAATCACAGAAATTTATTGTCTCACTGTTCTAGAAGGTAGAAGTCCAAGACCCAGGTGTTGGCAGAGGCATACTCCCTCTGAGGGTACCAGGGAAAGATCAGTCTCAGATCTTTCTCCTAGCCCCAAGGCTTGCATTGTCAAAACTTCAATCATCACATGGTGTTCTCCCTATGTACATGTCTGTGTCCAAATTTCCCCTCTTTATCAGAACACCAGATACACCTTACTTCGGTATGCCCACGAAGAGCCTATTTTTAAATAAGCTTACATTATAAGGTTCTGGGGGTCAGGATGGCAACATAACACTTGTATTCACACATGCAAAGTGATGTCTGGTGCTGAAGGTAGAAGCTTCATCCCAGGCCATCTGACTCATGATTTCCACAGCATGGTTGTAAATCACTATAAAAGCTCAGGAAAGCCCACTAGCCCTAGACCACCTCACTGATAATAAACTTGCTTTTTGATCACATGTACTTAACACTTAGGAGACTTTAATGTTTGTCACTAGTGATACTGTATTTCTATTTTTGCTTCTCTTTGAATTCAGCTGTTCTTCACATAATTACAGAGACTGATCAAATCTTTTTGATGAAATATCATTAACTAATATGTAAGTTTGAAGTTTCCTTTGCCTTAGGGAAATGATGAAAAGGATAAATGTATACGTTTAGAAGAGTATTCCATAGGACAATATTTTGCTTTATCTAAATTTGTATCCTTCCATGCAGTTATTATTAGCTTCTGATCATTAAATATTTTCTCTTCTGTTGTTGTCACAGCATGTCATAACCTTGGTTCTAGACTGCAAAGGTTTTATAAAAACCCATGGAAAAGGGAATCTAGGAAAGCTCACTTGCCAGATGTCAGATGTCAGCCAAGCTTCTGCTCCCTGATTTGGTTGGCATTTTTCAGGCAGTGTGCTTTATTTTACTGCTTTATTTTCTTTTGCTTTAGTTATTTTTATAATCTACTAGACATTATATTCTATCCATTTTTCTCTTTGCATATAGTATTTGGAAATGACATTCTTTCTTTACTCTTTTATTTACTCAGAATAATTAGTTTTTAAAAAATTGTTCCAATATTTACTTGCTATGTATGTTGCAATTACGTATCAGCACACCTTCCTTTCCTTTTTCTTTCAAACTTTGAAATCAGCAGGCAAAACTGGACTCTACTTTTGGTAACACTGTAACTCTATAGACAGGAATGATGACTCTTTATGTTAGATCAAAAACTGAGGGTTCAGGTAAGCTATTCTCAGAACTAGGCACCAACAGGATCTTTCGTGTTTCAGGTCTGTCCCTTGGGCAGCCAGAAAGTCACAGAAGTTCATTCAGCTGAAATAAATCCTCTCTGGGGAGTCACTGCTCCTGACATTCAACTAGGTCATTCAGGGTGTCCACTGTGCACAGGGAGGCTTTGCATTGCTTCTTTGTAAAACAGAAAAAGTAAATGAAAGTGAGTCCGTTTGAGGCCTCTGATGTTTTAAAATAAAGACCAAAATCAGTCTTTAATCTTCTGGAGAATAAAAACCAGGCGATTTTTAATCTAATGTGGTACCTAGTACTGTGAGCATTCTCTAAGGATCAGATCAAACAATTAACTGTTACTACTTGAATTCACAACCTTCTGGACCATTGACTCCTCACGTGCATAGATTTAGTAGAAATCACTGCAGAGTTCTTTATGTAGGATCCTTACCAGCTTATGAAGAGTGGTTTATTTACCTAGGATGTGGGAAGACTTCCTCTGGTCACGAAGAAAAGATATCACTCCTGTTCTAAAGAGGAGATTACCAAGGATTTATGAGGCATCTAAAGTTGGAATAGGTTTTCAAATCATGGTCTTGGGAACACAATGATTCTACAGAGATATTTCAAGATGGTAAAATAGCAAAGTATTTTCCACCTAACAATTAAGGTTTTAATTGCCCAAGGAGTTCATTCATCATTTTATCGTTTTATTTAACGTTACTTATTTATATCACGTACCATTTTATGTAATGGAGTTCTGCATAAGATACTATATGAAAAAAAAAAATTAACTGCTAAGATGATTTCAACCACTTGGGTGGGGGAAGGACAGGATGTCAGCAGAGTTCTGGTGCCGGCTAGTCCATCACCAGCTAAACAACCTGGGACAAATCCTCTCAGAGGTCTTCCTGAAAGGGTAGATTCTGAACTGGGTCCAAGTTACTGAGGGGAACAGTGATTTAGAATAAAAAAGGATATATGAAAGCAATAATATAAATGTTTATGCATATACGTACTTTAATATTTTGGTTATTTTAACAAGAAGTGAGTAAAGGTGAGGAAGAGGTTAAACTCTGCTATCACAATTAAATTTGAGCTCCCCGAAGCATTTCTTTCTGATTTTTATTACTTTATTTTTTTAATCATTTGCCCATTGTAAGAGCTTCACAGTTTCTTATTTAATGAGTAATTGAATGAATTGGCAAATGACCCAATAAATACATGAGCTGTCTTATTTCTAAGATGCTCTTATAATCTACGTTTTATGTCAAACCAGCCATCAACAACCTGACTTTGGACAACATGGCTAGCATGAAAATGAAAGATTTACACTGGAGTTGAACTGAATACAGCTTATTTCCTTTCTTGTTAGAATGTTGAAAGTTCTATTCTTGCTCTGTCCTGGATTCTGCATAGCCATGACCTAGTATCCATGGGGTAGCAAGTAGGCCAGTAGATGCTACCTTTTCATCTTGAGTCATAAAAGGTGGCAGTTTGGATTTTCGCCATCTAGTCTAGCTTTTGCGACAGAACTCCTTTTCTAGCTTTCTAGTTGACAGGTGTAGCAAAATTTAGTCCATCAAAGTCCCAATGTACCAGATTCCTTGCTGCAAGTGATGTGTAATAATAGAAGGGATGAGGAAATTCCCTCTTTATATTAGACATAAAGGCAAAATTACAAATACAGGTATAGGAATCACATGAGTCTGCACAAGATGTGGGCCTGGTCCTCAAGTCCTTCATAATTCAATAGCAGGGTTGAGATGAACAGAGCACAAATTATGGTAACTGAAGAAAAAGTGAAAAAATTGCAGATCATCTATACAGAGTTTGAAGAGCAGAAACTAGTTTATGTAATTGAGATTCATGAAAAGGATCGCATTTAAGACAGATATGAGCAAGAGGATGTAGACTAGCAGAAGTAAGAGGGAGAAGGAACAGGAGGGTGAGCTAAACTGGACAGTGGGGACATGGTCTATATTTTGGAGAAAAATTGAGTATTTGAAAATGCAGTTAGAAAGACATTTGCAGAAAGAAAGAAATTGCAGAAAGAAATTGTCAGGTGGAATATCCAGATGACTTAGTTGGAAATGGGGAGTCAATGAAGGAGTTTGAGGAAAAGAAGAACTAGGAGAATAAGTTTGCTGCTACATTTTAAGAAATATATTTTGGCAGAAATTAAGCTAGAAAGAGATGAAGGGAGAAGATTAATTGTAAAATTATTGTAGTACCCTGGTGCCTGGATTATCGAGAATGGGAGTAGAGAGTAAATAAAAGATGTAAGAAGTATGACTTATGGTCCAAATAGGACACAGGTAGCACATGCAATCTGGGCTTACTTGAGGAGCTTAATAAACACTATTTTCAAAGCTGTGAACACTGTGGGGAAACCATAGGGGATAAATAATACAGTTTCTTGAACTAGTTAGAGCGGGAGCATCACCATCCCTACGTCTGAAGTGGTATAGGACTGAAGCATCACCGGGGCCCAGAAAAAGTGAATTGTGTGGAACAGAAATCCTCCAATAGAGAGAAGCAGCCAGTCCACAGAAACCTCAAGGAAAACAGCCTGACTTGATTGTCTTCCCTCCTTTTGGCATCTTACTAAGGCTCCCCATTGGCCAAGCACAACCAGAAATCCGGAGGCAAGAATGCTGCTAGTGCCATCTGTTTAGGTCAGCTTTCCAGGGTCTGGTAAGGCATGATCCAGAGGGCAAATGAAAGGTCTCCTGTGTATTTATGGATGAATGCAGGCGACAACAGGTGAGATATCAGTCAGAGAGTTGAAAATGCAGATTTGGAGTACAGACGGGATGTTGGGCTAAAGACGAGGAAGTTTGAACTGATGAAGCCATGAGTGGGTGAGCTTAGGGGAAAGAGGATATGAAGAAAGAAGAAATGAATTCTGGGTATAGAATTTTGAGAAAATGCTACATTTAGGAGTAGAAAACTTAAGAGAAGACAGAGAGGAAGATTGTGAGGAATGGAAGGAAAAGGAAGAACTGGCATCAGTGGTAAGCAGGAGGACAGATAAACAAGATCAAAAATCCCAAGGCAGAAAACATTTTTAAGAAGAGTTGGGGCAGTAACACTTATTACTTCTTCACCAATTTAGAGTAAGCAGTTGATTTTATCAGTGCCGACTTGGACTTGAACTTCTGTTAAAGCTGTGCTTTGGATTTGGGGAGAGAGGAAAGAGATAGAAAATGATGGTGTTTATAGTGAAGAAGTGACATGTGGGGCAAATAATCATAACCTCACTGTTCCTTTTAGTTTTATTTAGTACTATTTTCTCCTCCTCAGCCTCCTATATTTATTTTTTATTGAGGTAAAGTTTCACTCCGTTGCCCAGTCTAGAGTGCCGTGGAGTCATCCTAGCTCACAGCAACCTCAAACTCCTGGGTTCAAGCAATCCTCCTGCCTCAGCCTGCTGAATAGCTGGTACTACAGGTGCACCACCTTGCCTGGCTAATTATTTCTATTGTTAGTAGAGACAGGGTCTTGCTCTTGCTAAGGCTGGCCTCAAACTCCTGAGTTCAAACAGTCCTCATGCCTTGGCCTCCCAGAATGCTAGGATTACAGGTGTGAGTCACAGCACCTGGCCTGCTTGCTGTAGTTTTTCTTCGTTCTTTCTTCTTCCTCCTTCACATGTACTAAACATCAAGAATATATAGGGTGTCCATAATTTGCAATTTGCACACAAACTTTATGGACACTTTACCTACTTACAGCATCTTATTTATTCCTCAAAAAAACCCAAACAAACAAAAAAACCCAGTGAGATAGGTATTATCTTCATCATATATGAAAGAAAATTTCAGAGAGGTAGAGGATCTTGCCCATGGTCATACGTTTAATAAGAGCGAGGCTCTGAACTTTGTATTATTTTCACAATATCAAGCACTGTATATAACATATAGTAATTATTTATTAGATAACTGGAGAAAAATTGAAGTGTGGCATAGAATATTGAATAAGAGATAGGCAACCTGGGGTTCAGTGATAATGTTCCTGTTGAATACAGTCTATCCTCTCTGTTAATAAAACTTGCTTTTAACTGCTCTGAGAATGATCATGTCATTAAAACATTTCCTTAAAGAACATTACTGTATAAATATTAGATAAATCATGAATATTTTCTATAACTCAAATGTTGTGGTCAAATTAAATATCATTTCCTTTATAAATTTTTAGAATAAAATATCTTTATCATGTCATCCTTACTGATTTTGCCCCCAAAACATGGATAACATAAATCTAGATGTTTTACGATGTATCATACTCACTGTTCAATTTACAGTACATAAATCAAGATATTGCCAATTACTCACAATATGATCATAGTAAGTTTTTGTGAAAACAGTGACATAAATGTGTTCAAGCCAGAAGATAAAACAGAATCTTGTACAAGTAAGGAATGGTGGAAGTCCGGTGACCAGTGCTCTTTCCCTTCCCCTCAAAATTATTGAATAACTGTCACTGTTCATTCTCATTGTAAATGAAAAATTAGAACTAAGCAATCTTCTCTGCTCTTAAAATATTTTCCTTAACAGGAAAAAATAGGAAATTTCCAATATTTTATCATCCCAGCCAACACAAATAATAGCCTTCCATTTGTGAACTTTAGGTATGCTGTTAAGATAGCATCATCTGTTTACTATGTGATGTTTAGTGATAATTTTATATGTTTTTTTTTTGCATAAAATACATTAAAATCACAGAAATTATTGAATAAATAACTACATTTTAAACCAGCAATTCAGCCTATTTATAGATTTTCTCATTTCCCCCCTTAGTTTCTATCTAGAAAATTCCTCCAGTTCTCCATAGTTCTACATAGTTCTGTCCCTAGACTACTTGAGATATATTGCACATAATTAATATCTACTCACCCTTGTAAAGTAGAAAATTGGCACATTTTATTATTCTCATGGCACCAATTAGAAAAATATGCCAGAATATTAATTGATCTAACATTGAGATGCATTCAAAATTAACAGAGCCACAGAGAGACCCAACGTCCAAGTAACAAATCCTGTACTCTTTAATATACCATTTAGTCAGAACTGTGTTCAGATCACTGCACTCTCTACTTATGTAAGAGAAATAAAATAATCTCCCTATCTACCTTTGGATATACCAATACATGTTTAAAAGTGACATGGTTATGAAGTTGAAAAGTCTCAGGTCTTTTTGGTCTCTACTCATTTGTGCTCATTTACAGATACTCTAAAAGTTAAATTTTAATTTCCTTCTATTTCTTCTACTGAAGATCTCTTACTAGCTTCAAAGAAGCTTCTTCAAGGGAAGGATGAAGCAATTCTTATATATTGCTGAAAGGGAAGAATCTAGCATTACTTTAGAACCTTTGTCTATGATAATTTTGAGGGAAACATTAGGTGTCAAGTGAAATTGAGTTTTTCAGGCCATTAATGGTCATATATGATTAAAAGATAAAAATATAAAGAAATTCCAGATGATTTTGAGAAATTCAATTCCATATTAAAATATCAAGGAAGGAGAAAGATTCTGTCTCTTTTGAAATAGTAGACAAATTCATTTCATGGCAAAAGAATGCATGGATGTGATCAGAAATGTCAATGTAAAAAGTTTTAGAATCTATTAAATGATCTTTATTTCCCCTGGCATCACAATCTCTTCTAAATTATCCATAAGGATAACTTCTGTAGCCAACCAACCAACTTATTTATTCAGCAAAAATCATTTTTAAAGGGTTTATTTGGGGATGTTTTTATCTTTAGAATCTATAATTAATTAGTGTAGTGCCCAACACAGCCATGGTCAACTGAGTGGTTATTTGGGATTAAGATAAAAGGAAAATTTAATTCTAAATATGTAAAAGTAAACTGTAAAATAAGCATAGTGATATTGCTATTATTTACTGGTAAGTCAATATAATTTTCTTAATATATTAAGCACATTATACATCAAAGTCAATTAAATTAAAAAGTGGCTGATTTTCCACAATTGTCATGTATTATTTGAAAATAATCTCAATTATCTGCTTGTTTGAAGATGAGATATTATATTCTATAGCCAATCATGTCCTTAGGCCCCGGGATTCAATTCATGTTACCTGCCTCATGAGCTAACAATCTATGAAGCTTTTGTGGAAAAGATGTACTCACGTGTAGTTTTTGATTTAAAAAAAAAAGAGAGAGAGAGAGTGAGAAAGTGGAATTGTAAAAGAAATGGTTGATAAAACCTTTGAGATTTTTGTAATTTTATTTGAACATGTCTTACTTTTGACAAGTAGTACAACACACAGCAGCTGAGAGGAGAGAGTCATGGATTAGATACTAATTGCATGTAGAACCTCAGGCTAGTCTGAATTTTTTTTTTGGCTTCATATTTCAAATCTGTAAAATAAGAGCTTGGGTCAGATTTCTGATTTCTAAAATCCTATGTCACTATAAAATACCGGGTTAGGTTATATTTTCATTTGGAGGCAGTAATGTTGAACATGTTGTTTATATAATAAACCCCATCACCTCATGCCTGAAATTGAATTGCCTTGAAACAGTCTGGGAGGCCTTGATTAGATTCAGGAAATACTTAGGTCTTAAGAAAGAAAGATGTTATTTAAACATGTGAAGAAGGATAATACTTGCTGATAACCTAGGACTTTGGGTTCCTAAGAATGTGACCACTGTTGAGAGAAGTGAAAATACTCTTCCAAGAAATATTCCTGAGGATGGCATGAATTAAAGTTTCTTTCTCAGGTTAAAGAAACTTCTACAGACTAAAAAAAAAAAAAGTTTCTTGGTGACAGTGAGCCATTTCCTGATATATTACTTATCTGAAGGTTTTATCTCCTCTACCAGATGTATAAAACTAGAAATTAAAGACAGAATTAAACACAATTTTGTATTTTATATAGTGAATACATTCTCTACTGTCTCCACATAATAGGTGTACAGTAACAGCTACCAAATGAATGACACTAATATAAACAAATAAGTATTGGGATGTAGATGAAAAAACAAAGGGCAACGTGGTCATCAAGCTTAACTACAGACTGATACCCATGGGCTCAGTCTGTCTAATTCTAAGATCAGGAGTTTGATTCAGATTTTTAAAATTTTGAAAAAGTGCAGAGAAAAGAGGGAATCATTTCAACTTTGAATGAATAAGTCTTGCAAGAAAAGCCTCAAGGTAGTGGCCTTATTCACCAAAAGAAGTTATTTGAAGAAATAAGGAGAGGCTACACTGAATTATGTATGAAAACATGCAACTAGCACCTTCTTTTAGAAGGCAGACAAAATTTGTTTTTGTTAAATGTTTTTGGAAATATTTGAGTTTCACATATTAGATTAAGCTAAAAATGTCTTACTAACATCACATATTTTCAGTTTGAAACATGACCTTTATACATATTATTTTATTTGTTCTCATTTGATTCTCACAAATTTCCAGAAAGGCAGATAGATGAGATATTATTCTTTTCATTTTAGGGAGAACAAATCTGCTGCTCAGAGATGCTTAGTACTTTCTCCAGGAACTCGTGATCATTAAGCAGCAGTTGGAACCAGACACAGGGTTTTGGGCTTCTATTGTGGTGTCCTTTACATTACAGCACCTTGTCTGAGAGGTAGACATGAAATCACTTCCTTTCTAGAAATTCTAAGTTCTCAAACAATATGTAATGCATTTGTATGCACAACTAAGTATTGTATCTGAATTGGACTTTTGGATTGTATCTGATTAGCATTAATGACATCTTATATTTATATGAACACATTAAAAGCACAAAACAAATTTAAAGCCAGAATTAATGAGGACTCTCGTTCTGAATCCATCTCTCTAGAATTCACTTGATTCCGAATTTTCAAATATAAAATTGTGTTGATAGTTCACATTCCTCTGCTGATGTATTAAATTCCTCGTTCTGCCTTTAAATAACTTTAAATTTGTCAAGAAAAGGCACTTTCCCTCCTGGTGTGCTTCCTGACTTCCAGAGAGGAGGCAGGAGCCCACCGGGAGTGGTGGCTACCCAGCAGGAGCTGTCCAATCTTGCCGGAAGCGGTAGCTCAGAAAAATAACAAAACTAAGAAATAGAAAAAAAAAAAAAAGCCTGAGAATTTCAATTGCTAGCATAAGCCCCCAAAGGGAATTAATAAGAAAGAGATAAAAATTATAGACCATAATTATATTCTGTCAAAAGGATCCGTAGCAGCAGTCTTTTCCTAACCTTACCATCAAAAGAGAAGGAAATGGCTAAAAGTATAATTTTCTCTTATATCATTTGTTGCTCCTTTAGCGATGAGTAGAATTTAAGTGAGTGCACAAAGACAATTGTGTTACCGGTCAATGAAAACTAATTTCTGTCTTCAAAGGAGAGATAATGTATAAATTTTCCCCTTTTCTAATTATGAAATAATACTTCAGAGACATGTTACTAAAATAATTCATGTTGGTAAAAAATTCAGTAAATATCTGTGCAGTTCTTCCAAGGTATGAGGTACTGACCAGGCATCCCAGTTCTCTAGAGAGTTTTCAATCTGATGGAGCACACACGTAGCAGTTATAGTGAGTGATCGAAAATGACAGTTTTTGTTAGCAAGATAGAGGGCAGAAAGAATGAAGAAAAAAAGTAGAAGAGATTGTTTCTAGTTGGGAGAAATCAAAGAGAACTTCTTACAGGGATTAGATTGTGGCTACGTTTGAAAGATCATACGGATTTGAATGTTTGGAAATGGTAAAGGCATTATTAAAATATTCTTGGAGGGAACAATGTGAGAAAAAGAACGAGTATGTGGCAAAAAATTATAGTCATGTCACAGATCATACATAGTTCTGTTTGACCAGAGTGTAGGGCACATTAAGATTAATGGGAAAGTAAGAATGGAAAGTTGGAGGTGAAAAGGAATTGGATTTTATTCAGTAGACAATGTAAAACCACTGAAGGTCTTGATCTGGGAATAAAATGATTAGAACTGTGTTTCTGGAAGATTATCAGTGAATTTTAAAGTGTGCTAAAGGTAGAAGGAACTACAGTGGGAGGGAATTCCAGTTAAGAGGTTATCACAGTAGCCTAGAAAAATGATAATATAAGTATACTTTAGGAGAGGTAATAGGAATGGATGTAAGTAAATGAGTAAATATGCTGTTGATTGATCAATTAGTATGCATTGGATTCCCTACACTCTGAGTACAGGATTTCCTGTACTCTGCTAGGCTTTGAAATAATATTGGTGAGAAAAATAGAAATGGGTTTTTCCTTAATAAGGTTTATATAAGAACACAGTAGTGGGGACAGAGATTATTGAAACAGTCTCATAATTGTGTAATTTCAAACACAGAATGGGTTATGAAGAGAATACACTTAGTGTTAGAAGAATATGTAGTGAAATAACTGACCAAGGCTTGTGAAGAGATAGGGAAGCTTTCCCTGAGGAAGGAACATTTGATATGATATCAGAATTGGGAAGAATTAAGTGTAAAAGAGGAAGAGGGAGATGTGAGACAGCATTCTAAGTGGAATTAATCAGCATTTTCAAAAGCTTGACTATGAGAGAATACCTGGGGTCAAGGTTGAGTAACTTGGAGGAGATTGGTGAGGTTGACACAAATGAAACAAGAGCCAGAGCAACATGAAAAAGAGTGAGGCTGTGAGCAAGGCAAGAATGCTCCTGGCCTGGGCTGTCAAATCAAGCCTGCTCTAGTAGAAGAGCAACAGACTTAAAACACAGGAGAGGTACATTTGCTGTTGTGTTGTTTCACACATGGATGAAGAAACTGTGGTGTATACACAATGGGATATTATTCAGCCTTAAAAAAGAATGAAATATTGTCAATTGCAGCAACGTGGTTGGAACTGCAGGTGATTATATTAAGTGATGTAAGCCAGACACCAAAAGACATCACATATTCTCACTCATATGTGGAAGCTAAAAAAGTGGATCCCCTGGAGATAGGAAGTAGCATGATGGACACCACAGCCTGGGAAGGGTATATGAGTGGTGAAGAGAGGTTGGCTAATGGGTACAAAAATATAATTAGAAGGAATAAGTTCTAATGTTCTCTGCCCCAACTGAGCCACTGAGCCGGATGAAGCTAATAGTGTTCAGCTGTGGTCTGTAGGAAGCCATTGTGAAAGAACCACCCCGGCAAGCTCTGCCCTCAGGGTCACAGAGCAAGGATCGGGTGGGAGCTAGTAACCTAGTGACTGAGCAGCCTAAAGGCGGATACTGAGCTGCCTTACAGCCTTACAGCCTTACTGGGCAAAGTAAGACCGATTTTGGCACACTGGAGCATGGGCTGTTGCCCTGGGTAGAGTGCTGTGGCATCACAGCTCATAGCAACCTCAAACTCCTGGGCTTGGCACAGTCTGGACCTCCATAAGAGCTGCACCGCAACCCCCAATGCACAACCCATGCCCACTGGGTCTCCGCATGCCCTGATCAGGAACTGTGGGAGACGTGCAATCCTGCATCCTTCCTTTTATACCCTCCCTGCCTCCACACTGACCCGCTCATCTGGCCAGAAACTCTGGTAGCCACATGCCCTCCGGACCCTTTCTGCCTCTGTTCAGAGCCCTTCTCCTTGGAAGAGACTGCTAGAGCCTTGGGCTCTCTGTGCCAAAGTCACTGGGCACCAGGCACTCCCAGAACCATGCACACCACCTCCCACCCTGTTGCTGGATCTGGATGTGTCACACTCCGGAGCTGCTTCCACAACCAGAACTCCCCAGCTGTTGCAGCCCCAGAGGAACTATAGAGGGTCACTCCCTACAAAGATCCAACAATAATAGAGTGATCCCGTTGGGAACTAATCTTGGAGAGACACCTCCTCAACTCTGAGGATGGCCAGTGGAAACCGTGAAAAACAAATCATGAGGCAAAATCAACAGAAAAACTCTGGCAATATGAATAATTAGAGTAGATCAACTCCCCCAAGGGTCAATGGGACAGACACAGCACAAGATCCCAAGCACAAACAAATAGCTGAGATGTCAAAAATCGAATTCAGAATCTGGATAGCAAATAAGATCGAATTAGAATTCCAAGCAGTAACCCAAAAGATATATCAAGAATTCAACGAATTCAAAGACCAAATGATGAAAGATTTTGACACATTGAGACAAGAAGTGGCAGCCCTCAAAGATCTGAGAAACACAGTAGATTCCCTCAATAACAGAATGGAGCAAGCAAAAGAAAGAATTTCTGACATTGAAGACAAAGCTTTTGAACGTTCCCAAACTCTCAAAGAGGAAGAGAAATGAAGGGCAAAAACAGATCACTCTCTCAGAGAGCTCTGGGATAATTCGAAGAAAACCAATATTTGTCTTATAGGGATCCTGGAAAGCGACGAAGTGGCTTCAGAAGGCACAGAGTCTCTTCTCCATGAGATTATGAAGGAGAACTTTCCAGACATGCCAAGAGATTCTGAAATTCAGATATCAGACAGTTTCAGAACTCCAGCATGACTCAACCCAAATAAGACATCTCCCAGACACATCATAATCAATTTCACTAAAGTTAATATGAAGGAGAAAATTCTGAAAGCTGCCAGACGAAAGAAAACCATCACCTACAAGGTCAAGAATATTAGAATAACTGCAGATCTCTCTGCTAAAACCCTTCAAGCTAGAAGAGGATGATCATCAACTTTTAATCTCCTAAAACAAAATAATTTTCAACCCAGGATCCTGTACCCAGCTAAACTGAGTTTCATTTATGATGGAGAAATTATACACCACGACCAAGTGGGATTTATCCCAGGATCTCAAGTCTGGTTCAATATA
>CAUYPK010017991.1:0-19327 GCA_963574355.1 Loris lydekkerianus | reverse complement strand
TCGGGTAAAAGTAAAGAGGCAAGTAAAAAACAACTGCTGTTTACAGGTAAACAAGTTCATCACTTTCTAATTGCTCTGCTTCCTAAGTTCATGTTTGATTTATAGATGTAGTAACTTTGGAAATAAATGAAAATGTTAGCTTGGGGCCCATAGCTCAGTGAGTAGGGCACCAGCCACATACACCAAAGCTGGCGGTTCAAGCCTGGCCCGGGCCTGCTAAAACAACAATGACAACTGCAACCAAGAACTAGCCAGGTGTTGGGGTAGGCACCTGTAGTCCCAGCTACTCGGGAGGCTGAGGCAAGAGAATCACTTAAGCCCAAGAGTTTGAGGTTGCTGTGAGCTGTGACACCACAGCACTCTACCGAGTGTGACATAGTGAGACACTGTCTCAAAAAAAAAAAAAAAAAAAAAAGAGGAGTCCAGAAGTTTGTCTCTGTCCAAGTCTGTGTCCCCTGTGTGTCACTCCCATCTCTGGGCCTCTCCATTCACACTGCAGTGACCATGCCTAGCCAGATTTCATCCTTCCTCTGCTCCTCTGCTAACAGCCTGATTTTGGGGGGTAGGTTCTGAGGCTTTTCCTGGCACCACTGTATTGGGGAAGAGGCACCCTCTCCCTGTCAGTAGGACATCTGCCTGGATGGAGTCAACCACATGGAAGAGCCAACCCAGAGGAGGCAGATTGCTCACTTGGATCCCACTGTGCCTGACGCTGATGCCTCACCAAATGCATAAGCACCTGGATCCAGCTGTACCTAAAGCTGACATTTCACTTATATAAAACAATAAATTATTCTATTTGATTAACTGGTTCCTGCCATAACCAATAAATGCCCAATATGCCATCTCCAAATGAGGAGTTTGGGTCACAAACCATCTCCATCTTGGACAAAGAAAACCTGATGCTGTTTAACTTTAGCATTTCCCAAAATGGGAAAATGCGCTTTGGCAAGTGTCCTTGAAGGAACTTGAGTCCCTGCCAGGAGGCAGATCAGTTGAGTCAAAGTTGTACAGCCACCCTCCTTTGCCCTGTGGCTGGCCTACCCACTGTAGCTCTCCAAGCTTGAGTGCTCTGAGGTTTGGCTACTTTTTCAGAGCTTCCCCATACTGCAGGCCCTGGAAGAGGGTTCCAGCACTTATTGGCTGCAGAGTGTTCTTGATTCTGGGAAGAGCACCAGGCTCTGAGCTCCCTGAGAGCAGGAGGGGAATAGCCCTGCCCCTTCCCTCTGGCACCAACTGGCACACAGCATGCTCTCAGGAATACTGCTGAAAACATAAGAGGACCAGGTGTCCTGGAGAGTCTGTGGTAGTGTATGGGGCCAGCCTACTCTCACAGGGCAGGGAGATAGCTTGGGCCTCTTTCCATGCCCACAGTGTCTAGCACAGGGCTGGGAACACAGAATGAGCTCAAGGTCCATATAGTCTGTTGAAGGAAACATGGGTTTGAAGGCTCCCTCTCTTCAGAAGCCAATTCGCCTGCTGCCCCTGGTGTAGGGGCCTCTATGTCACTCTGGCCCAAGGGATCTGTGTGCTGCTACTTCTAGCTTGAGCTGGTGATGGTGGTAGTCCCAAAGTATCCTCTGCCATGGACCCGCCTGCCTCCTATCAGCAGGCAGGAGAGCCCCAGAAGGGCTGGTGTTTAGGGTTGGGGGAAGCTTCACTTGCTCGCCATAGAGATGGTGTCCTGCTTGTCTGGTCCTCGATGGCCCTGGTCTGGGAGGCTCAGGTCTGGGTTTGGATGCTGCTGGCTCTGCTGCTCCCCACTGTGCAGCCTCAGGTGACTCCACAGTCCTCAGTGTCCTCACTTGCACAGCAAGAGCCTGGGCAAAAGTCTTGGTACCTGTTCCAGGTTCACTGGGCACAATGAGTCCACTCCACTTGAGGGCCATATTCAAGCCCTAGGAGACAGAGGGACTAAAGGGCTCTCAGCCTCCCCAAGCTACCTGGAGAAGGCACAGGTTCTGCAGGCTCCCACAACCAACCCCTCAAGACCTCCTCTGCCTCTGGGCCTGCTTCCTAGAGCAGCTACCTTACAGCAAGGGGCTGCAGGCTCCCAGCTCTGGACAAGAGGAGAGGCGGGAGAAGTCTTTTTTAAAAAGAGAATGGGCTAGGGGGGATAGGAGGGCTGAAAATGTTCTAAGATGGACTGTGGTAATGATCGCCCAACTCTGTGTGCATACTAAAAACTACTTAATTGTACACTTTATTTAGACAAAATTTCACTGTCGCCCAGGCTGGAGTGCCGTGATGGCAGCTTAGCTCATAACAACCTCAAACTCCTGGGTTCAAGCAATCCTGCATCAGCCTCCAAGTAGCTGGGACTACAGGTGCATACCACACTCAGCTAGTTTTTTTATTTTGAGTAGAGACGGGGTCTCACTCTTGCTCAGCCTGGTCTCCAACTCCTGAGCTCAAGTGATCCTCCCACCTTGGCCTCTCAGAGAGCTAGGATTGCAGGCATGAGGCATGAGCCACCACACTCAGCCTAACTGTACACTTTAAATAGGCAAATGGTATGCTATGCAAATTATATCTCAATAAACCTGCTTAAGTGGCAGGGAATGAGTGGAGTGAGGGTCCCCGTGGCAGTCCCTGCTTAAAGGCAAGTGGGTAGAGTCACAACTGACTTGACAAAGATCACACAGGAATAGTTTGCTTAATTATTTCTTTATTGTAGAATATTTTACATGCAAGAATCCAAATTAGAGAAATGGTATCTGGAAGGAGGGCCAGTGGGGTAGATGGACACTCTAAGCCTCGCATACACTGATCTGCCCTCCAGAACCAGCTCTGCCCATGGAAATGAACAAGGACAAGAACATCAGACTTCCAGGACGAGTGGACAATGAACTTAACATAGTCCTCTTTTTAACAGCCCCCAACAATCCTGAGAACGCTCATAAATTAAGTGCAAACTTTAGGAAATAAAGTTTGATGCCCCACTCCAGGAAAGCCTGGAGGTTTGTGTAGAGAGCAACAGCTCTGACTTAGGGGCTGACACCTGCTTCTGGGGGAGAGTGGCTGCAGAGGAGGCTTGGACACATGGATGGAATGGGCTGGAGATGGGTGCTGGGGAAGGCGGGCACTGCAGGGCCTACAGGGAGTGTCTTTGAGGTGGAAACACACTTCTCTGTGGGTGAGGAAGACTGGTTGTAACCAAGTAGGTGAGACATCCCAATAACAGACCATGGAGAGGGGCTCCCAGGGGCCACGTGGCAGTGCCAGGGACTGAGGCCAGGCCATAAGCAAGTGCTCCTCCACACTGCTATGTCCAAGCTGTCTGGGACTGCCCTGGCCCTGAATGAACCACCCAGAAGACTGGGCCCCACTGAGACATGTACGTGTGAGGGCCAAGGGTGGGGGTGTGGCACCTGACAGCATTCTGCCCTGCCAGAGCCCTGGCCACCACCCTCCTAGTTGGGCCATTAAGGATCATTGCCAGGGTGCCAGGTTCTCCCCTCCTGACAGCACAGGTCCTGAGACTACTGGGTGAGGAGGGGAAGGATAGTGAGCCAAGGCACAGTCACTGACAGAGGGGCTGACAGACAGAAAGACAGGAGGATGAACAGTCACCTTTTCCTCTGGCCCAGACCAGCAAAAACCCCTTTTGGCTCCAATTCCTACATTGCACCTGCTCTGTGACTGGGTGGGGACCATCGTGCCTGGGGTCAAACTCCACGTGGAACCATTCACTGCTGCCCACTGGCCAAAAAGGTAGGCGGAAGGAAATGGTTAGTTTCTACATCTCAGCACACAATGAACACAAAAAAGGTTAAACACATCCCCAAGAAAATATTTTGACAAAATAAATATTTTAACCTCTAATCAGGTATAATTAGTGCTTATGAGGAATCCCAGAAATAATTTAGTGTAATTAAGTACATACTGTATCTGTGATTTCTAACAATAGCTTTCTTGCCAGGGCTCTGCCCCTTCCCTAACCAGGTGGCCTGAGGACCTGTGCTCCCCAGAGGGGTTGAGGGGCAGAGGCCTCAGGACAGATATCCTACCAGGGCTGAGTGGCACTCCTCCAGCACACTGGGGCAGCACCTACTTCTTGTGTAGGCCTCAAGCACCACTCAGCCTACCTGTAGGGGCAGACTACCTCTGGACAGGTGTGCGCAGGGGCCTTGAAAGCCACCAGAGGGGGGCTGTAGGCTGGGAAGGCAGGAAACACTTGGTTGCCCACCACCACCTGCTGCCCATGCCTAGGCAGCCAGCCTAGGCCATGCCTGGGCAGCCAGCTGTAGTCAGGTGGGCTGGAGGCAGCTCTGGTTGTGGGTATTGGGAACAGCTTTGCTGGGGCTCCCAGGCAGGCACCTATCTCAGGGTTGCACACTACAGGAGCCCTCTTCATCTAAGAGCCCTGAGGCTGCTGGCCTAGTGGGATATCCCTTTCCACAAAGCAGGGAGGTGGGCTCTCTCCTCATAGGACACTGGGGCTGGTCAGCCTAGGCACTGCTGACCTCTGCCACAAGTTGGCTCTGTATGCCAAAGAGCTGGGGTCTTTGGGCACACTTAGGTCATCCAGCCACCTTCTCTGCAGTCACATCAGCCAGCGGTCTTCAGAAGTATCAACATATAAGGCGGCCCCTCCCAACCACGTGTGGCCCTGTCCCCACACCAGGAACCAAAGCCCAAGATGGCTCTGCCTTTGAGAAGTGCTGCTGAGAGGCACAGGCTGACTGCAGGTCAGAGAGCTGAGGTGGCAGGCATGGCATGTACTGCCAGGGGGAAGGGCTAGTGTTAGGCTGGCCAGGGTCCAGGGAGGAGCTTCCTGGGTGTCTTCTGAGAAAGTGGAGTGTAACATCGCCAGCCAGTCCTGCCAGATGAGTCTCCAGACAGACTCCTCTAGCTAGGCTGGGCCTCAGCTTCTGGGCTGGGCCGTGTCCCCACTTTCTACTGGAACTGTTCCTGCTGGTGCTTGGCGTGGCCCTCAGCTACTGTCTCCCCCAGCTAAATGTTCCCCAGAGACCACGTCACTAGTCTCTGCTCAGGTGACACCCAGACCTTTCCCCTGCTTGAGCTGGTGCTCTGGCAGTGACCACTGCAGCATCTAGGCCATCTTGCCAGGTGGGACAGGCTGACCATATCAGTGAGGATATAGGACGGAAACAGGTATCACCAGCCTCCATCTGCTCAGCCCCAGGCTCTGTCAGCCTTCAAGGTTGGTTTGGGGAGAGGGTGCAAATTGGTGACTGGGGGCGATCTGAGGTGGGACAGGGTCAAGCTGTCAGGAAAGTCTGTGGGAAGAGGACAGGGCCCCTGGTAGGGAGCAGTGCAGGGGTCATAGTGTCAGTCTGGCCATTCAGTCAGTAGAACCTCCAAGCACAGTGCAAAGCTGTCTGCTGCTGGGCCCTGGAGGTAGAAGTGTGAGGCTACCACAGGCCAGACCAAAGCCCTGTGCTCATGACACTTTCCTAGAAAGCCAAAACACCCTCCCCATGTAAGCCCTGCCATAAACTAGGGGCAGCCATGCAGTATGAGTGTGTAGAGAGTGCATGGGGAGCCTAGGGTATGGTAGTGTTACCTCGGCAGCACACCTGCTGCCCTCCCAAACACATGTGGCCCTGTCCCTCCACCAGGAGCCAGCAGGGCCCTTAGTCCCAGACTCTGCTGCTAAGCCAGCTCTGGTGTGGGGCCTGGGCTAGCAGCTAAGTCATAGACAGAAGATTGAGAAGGTAAGAGACCCCACCCCCTACCCCGTGGGCACCCAGAGTCTTCTAAAGTGCTGCTACACCAAGCGCCACAAGGTGACACGGAGTCCAAGGAAAACAAGCCCGAGGGGACAACTGTGCCCTGTTCTTCTAGAGGCAGTAGCACAAAGGCCCTCATGGAAGAGAGGGCCACAGGGAGCAGGCATGCCAGGGGGTGGTGGGGTACGGGCAGGGGCTGGGGCCTGCCCCTTCTCTGTAGATAGGTGGTTAAAGGAAAGACCCTCCAGGTCTGCTCAAGAAACAGTGCTGAGGGGCTGCCCTGCCTGGGCTGGGCCACTCTGCCTCCTCTTCCTGGGAGCCCATGAGGGAAGGGGAGTGACCTCTGGATGTCCCACCACCCAGAGGGATAAAGGTGTCTGTAGCTGATCCTGACTAGTGGGAGGCCTAGGAGCAGACATGGTGGCATTTCCATGGAGACAGGTGTGCAAGCTGCATGGGGGCTGAGGATGGAGGAATGGCCAGTGCCTGGTGTCCATGGGGGGAGTGAGTGGTGACCTGCCATCTGGGGAGGCAAACTGCTCACAGGGCGAAGAGGGCATCCTCTGAGCGCTCTGGCTTCTTCCGGCCAGAAGGGTTTGAGGCTGGGGCAGGAGCCTCCGTGGGGGGTGAGGGGAGGTCAGGAACCATTTCAGCAGCTTTGGCTCTTTCTTCAAGGAATTTATCAAACTCTGCAATACAAACCAAGGCAAGGGCCAGAGTTGGTAGGGGTCACCCTAGCATGAGCCCACACCCATCTCAGCTCTAGCTGGCTAAGGCTCTGGGCCACCAGCCAAGGGAAGACAGGGTCAGCAGGGCCAGTAAGTGAGTCAGAGCCATGGCGCTACCTAGGGGCCCGCCTCAGGGAAGTCTCTGCCAGCCTCAACTCTCCTGCCTCATTTTCTTTCTCTGGTATCTCTAGGGCAAATGTTGAGACTGATAAGGAGCTGGTAGGTGGGGAAGGCTCCGGGAGCTACACAGTGGCAGTGTAGGAGAGAGGGTTCCATGTGTCCAGCCATAGGCCCTGCAGAGAGTGTCTCTGGAGAACGCAGTGTGAAGCACCTGCCCACCACTGTGCTGGAATTCTGTCTGTTTTCAGCCCAGCACCAGGTAGAGGGCAGCGAGAGTCAGAGGGCTGAGCTTCCAACTGACTTGGCAGGGACCACCCTCACCCACCACAGGGAGAGACTGCAGAGACGCTGAGGAAGGAGGTGGGGGAAGGGGATGCTCTACTCCACACGGTGCCAAGACTAGAAAGCCTGGGCCTCCAAGGGCCCCCTGGGAGCAGTCTGGGCCCCATGAAGAACAGGCAAGGGGGTATCTGTGCGGGAGAACTTAGCCCGCGCGGTTCCAGCCCATGAGCTGAGGCCCAGCCATCCTGGCTCCTGTGACCTCACAGCACGAGTCTGAGCAAGACTGAACATCAGGGTCAGGGACCCAGATGCCAATCAGCCACCATTCACTAGCTCTGTGACCTTCTAAAAGTTACATGTTCTCCCTGGCCTCCATTTCCCAACAAGCAAATGAGAGAAATGACACTTCCCACATCAGCACAAGGCCTGGGCAGGACCGAGTCACCCTTGAAGCCTGTGGCTCAGGGCCTGGGGCCAGTAGTTGCTTTGGCAGTGGGGGCTTCCTGGTGAGTGGGAGCTGGCCCCTGCGCAGCCTTGAGTGGGAGCAGCAGAGGGAGGCTATAAGTCTATCCATTAGCCAGTTCATACCTTCACTTGTGACGCCCCCATCCAGGTCATCACCCTTCTGTGGGAGGAGCAAAGAGAGTGATATTAGGGCACTGGTCCTGGCCCCGCCTGCCCAGCCACCTCTGGCCACCCTTGGCCACCCCAGGGTGTGGCACTGCCCACAGCTGCTGAAGCAAAACTTCCTACTTCTTCCTGTTTCCAGATCCTTATAGAGCAAAGTATTGCTCTTCTTATTGGAGAAACAGATATTTTGTTTTTAAAAAACAAAAGGAAAAACAAACAAAAGAACTAGATGTTTGATCTTCCAGAAAATCCAGAAAGCAAAAGTCCAAAAAGTGCAGGCTGGTTCTCTGGCCTGGGCTGCAGAAGACGGGACCCTGACCTTGACACTCTCAAGGCCCTGGGGAGAAGCACAGAGGGGCGGCCACAAGAAGCTGAACCCGAGGCACACCCAAGTTGCTGCATGTGCTTCTCTGCACGATGCCCACTTGTGGCCAGCCGCAGGGGTTCTGAGAAGGCCCTGTCCAACCAGCAGCTGGAAACAGCAGGAGGCCTGGCTAGCCCAGGGCCACAAAGCCCACGGTACAGAGCCTGGCACTCAGGAGATGCTTTGGCAGTGAGGGTTGCTGTCCCTCCACTCATATCCTGTGGCTTCCAGGGAGCTACACCAGCTTTCTCCTGTGGCTCAGATCCTGCCACTTGCCGCTGGCTCCTGAAGGGGCTACGGAAGTCCTGCACACTCCTGTGAAGTGGGTCAGACTTGATTTTGCTTGGAGACTGCAGTAGTTTTTGAGCTCATTGAGCTACCCAGGCACTGGGGAAGAGCGGTGTATACAGGGGCCTCACTGGGAAGGGTAAGGAAGTGATAAAGCCCTGGGTTCTTTCTGACTCTGCCACTGATCAATTGTGTATCCTTGCTGGACAAGTTCCTTCCCTGTGAGGCCCTTGGGGTATCCCTTAGAAGGTGAGGGCTTTGGCCTTTCTTGCTTTGGCTTTCTTTTTGAGACATCTCCTTGGGAAAGATATCATGAGACATTTCCTTCCTCTGCTAACACCTCGGTGGTTGCCTCATTAGGCAATGAGTGTCTTTGCAAAGCCTGGCCTTTCAGGGAAGAGTACCAGAGCAGTAAGAGGCCCCGACCTGAGGCCTGCTATCCCAGCACAAAAGGTGGCCAAGTCATCAGCCCACAGACAGCCAGGCTGACCCTGTGGTTAAAGAACTCAAGAGGCTGTTCTGCTCTGGGGTCAGGGTCCTTTGAAGAGGAGGCAGCTGGGAGCAAGAAAGAAATGAGGTGTCTCCAGGTCTGGGGGAGGACCCAACTAGAAAGCCACTTCCCTCCCAGAGTGCACTTCTTCATCAGCCACCGGCCAACAGCCCTGCCTCCACACCCCTCACACCCCACTGCTGAGTCAAAGTGTTTTGTAAGAAACAGAGGGATGGCCCAGTGGGTCTGATAGCCCCAGAGACTGCAGCTCTCCTTTCTCGGAACCTGCTGTTGCTTTCAGATGCATATCCCAATCCTCTGCCCCGGCTCTTAAGATGGAGATAGTGTTCCACAGTGGTCTTTAGGGCAGGCTAGAGTGCTGTGGCATCAGCCTAGCTCATAGCAACTTCAAACTCCTGGGCCCAAGCGATCATCCTACCTCACCTCCTAAGTAACTGGGATTATAGGTATGTACCACCACATCTAGCTATTTTCTTATTTTTTCTAGAGACCAGGTCTTACTGTTGCCCATGCTGGTTCAAACTTCTGGCCTCAAGTGATCCTACCACCTTGGCCTTCCAAAGTGCTGGGATTACAGATATTAGCCCCAGCCAGGGTTTTTTTTGAATAAAAATATCAGTAATGGGAATTACAGTGAATTAAAAACAAAACCACTGTGTGTATATGTCACACACAAAAAAAGCCCCCCCAAAAAACCCAAACCAAGAAACACCTCCCCCATAAAAGGCACACACATCCCTAAATAGAAACGACCTTGGGGGAATGCAAAGGTGTGTTCTGGAGCAGCTGCAGGTGGGCTCACACCCCAGCTCTGCCCTCCCTGGGTCTGAGTCTAACAGGGCTGTGTGATGAGGGAGGCTGTGCCTAGGCCCTTCCATCCCAGCTGGCCACCAGGCCCAGGAGTCACTCACTACAACACCGGTGGCCATAGGCTAAGTGGGGAGGAAGGTGAGCTATGGTGAGCAGGCAGCTGCAGATGCTGAGCCTGCCCTAACCTCCCTCTCTTCCACCCGTGGATGGGGACCAGCGTCCCCTGAGGCCTGTCCTCTGCTTGTCCACACCCCACACACGAGATATAAAAGTTGAGTCTCACCAGGTCCATCCTGAGCCACACCTCAATGTCGTCCATGACAGAGGGCTGCGCAACGGGGATCTATGGAGGCGGCAAGCAGCGGGCCAGGCAGCCCCGCACAGCCAACGAGGGAGACAGAACACCGGAACAAAGGAAATTGTCAAAAGCAACCCCAAACGCAACCAAAACGTACACAGAGCAAAAACACAACTGGCACAGCACACACAGCAACATAGGGCAGCCACATGTGAAATGGCAGGTGAGGAAACCAATGAGTTGTAAATTATAAGAAGCAAGCTGCCCGGCAGGGCAGGCAAGCAGGAGGTGGCAGCACCCATTCTTGAAATGGAGAACTTTTTGACTATGTGTGTCCACTCTCAGTTGTGGGGCCTGTTGGCCCAGCGCTTCTTCTAATCTCAGGAAAGCGCTGTCAGGCTTTCTGATTCTGAACTCACCTGCCAGAACAGTCCGAGGAGTACTGACTAACCACTGTAGAGCCCAGTCCAGGGGTGACTGGAGGAGCTAAGTGTGGGCCCTGATGTGACAGGGAGGTTGACTGGCAGAGCAGGGTGCGAGTGTGGCGAGGGATGGGCAGGGTAGCATCGGCCCTGGGAGATGTTGGGGACTCTATTTGCTCAGCTGAGAGTTTTTCAAAATGTGTGCTGGTGTGTTTATGAGAGGCACCAGGGAGGCATGTGCTCTGACAGCCTCAGTGTGGCTTGGTGGACAGAGGCAGGCACATTTAACCACCAACAGAAACAGCAAAAATGAGGGCTTTGATGACAAAAGGGACTGTGAGACTTTTGTCTTCTCTGTCTCTCTCTCTCTCTTTTTTTTTTTTTTTTTTTTTTTGCAGTTTTTGGCCAGGGCCGGGCTTGAACCTGCTACCTCCAGCATATGGGGCCGGCGCCCTACTCCTTTGAGCCACAGGCGCTGCCCTTCTCTGTCTCTTTAAGAGAAAAAAAGTCACGAAGCAATCCTGAGCCCTGAATGCAATAGTTTCCTTTAGTCTTGTCCTTTCTTTACAGCTGTCCAAGACCATCTATGCTTCAACAAAGAAAAGGAGTTCAACTGAAAACAGAGAGCAGCATTGGGGCAGGGGGTGGTGGTGGTGGTAGGGGAAATGGGAGGGATGGAGGTGGGCCCCAAGCAAACAGTGCCTTGCGGGCAGAGATCCTGAAAAATGCATGTGGCCAATAATATTTAAGTTGCTATCCCATGTGACATGGTAAGAAGTGAAGTAACCTTTAATCCCTGGGAATCCATGTTAATGGAATGTTGGCTCCCAGCCTAGAGAAATGGGGTGATGGCCCTTGATCCAGTTGACCCTCCTGGGTCAGGGAGGTACCTTCTGGAGGCTCACTTGTAAGCCAACTATTTCTAGAAAAAGAAATGCCAACACTATATCTTTAGCTGGCTTCATGTTAATATCATGATCTAGGTTAAAAATAAAGTTAAAATAAGCAGTAAGAGGACTGTCTCAGCATTGACCACATGCAAAAAGAAACATGACCTTCAAAAAGGAAAAGAACAAAGAATGCGTATCACCAGCCCTGCTATGACAACTCTAGTCCTGAGGGTTGATACTTGCTACTGCTGGGAGGTGGGCCCTCACCTTGGTGGAGTGGAGCAGGCTAAGCAGGTGTCTGCCATGCCATCAGAGTTCTTCACTCCCTCGCTCTGACGAACCTGCCCTGGGTCCTACCTTCAGACCCTATGTGGGCGGCCCACATTTTTTCAGAAAGACTCAAGCCAGCCACCGAGCAGATTAGGAAGAGCCTGTCTATGTAGCCATTTTATCTCTTTGACTGGGGACTTGAGAATGTCGAACTGAAAAAATATCAGGGAGTTCTTATCACCCTGACATGAATCCCAGGGACAGAGAACACGTGCTCGCTCACTCAGGGTGGGGCTCCAATGTCCTGTGGATGTGCTAACAGTGGTGAAGGCAGGAGTCACCTTGCCCACCACAAGTCAACACAGGCAGGGGCTGACTTTGCTATGGCAGGCACAAGCAGGTGACCTGCTGTTCCACATGTTGGCAGGCCTTCTAGAGGGACGCGCTCCTGGAACAGGTGCTGCCAGTTTTCACTACCTTGGTGCCTGTGGGTCAGAATGCCTGGGCTCTGAGAGGATGGCTGCTGTACTAAGTCCCCAGAACTGGAGCTTAGAAAGTCAGCTGCATCTCCAAAGAGCAAATTAACCCCACAAGAGTAGGTAGAATACACACTGGCCCTTTTTTACACCTGTCCAGCTTTCATCCATGTAGGAGAAACTGAGATTAGATATCCTAAACTTTTCAATGTGTTGTAAAGGCTTGGAAAAAAGCCAGTAAGAGGTCATGGGCCTTAAACCTTCACATTTTTATTGTAATTGTTTTGTTATTGTTAAAAAAATAAATCCTTTGAGGTCTGAGATCACGTTCCAATTTTCTTCTCTGAAGATTAATCTTGAGAGTCAGCATGCTCAGAAATTAAACGATGATATCTGAGAAACTCACCTCCTCAAACAAAATTCCTCGAAAGCTAGATCATGGGAAGCTAAGTTTTTCCAAATAAGTAGTATGTCTAGGGGCAGGCTAGAGAGGAGGGCAGCTGGATGGGGGTGGGCTCGCTCACCCGCAACTGGACCTGGGGCAGGTTGCATCTCTATGGACACCGGTTTCTTCACTGGATACTGCCCAACTGCTTCAGTCCTAAGAAGGCTCAGAGATTTGAGTGGAGAAGCAGGAGCAGAGGCAGGGGCAATACTTGGCCTTGGTTTCCTCATCTGTGTAATAAGGTAACTGCTAGGTTGTATTTAGCTTCTAATGCTCATGACTCAGAATCCCATCCTTCCAGGTTGGTGCATCTGTCTTCTAATTCGCAAACCCAGGGATGTCAGAAATTATTGGAATTGACTCATTACAGCATGAAAGACACTTGGCCTCAGGGCATGAACCACTGTGGAGCAGGGTGTTGGTTAACAAGCTAAACTTATAAAATGTAAGGCAGGGGTTGACTTTCTTGTCGCCAGACACAAAACCTTAGCTACCTAGACCTCCTGCCTCCCTAAATAAATGCCTCATAACAGGGCAGAGTTCCTTTTAACAATGTAGGTACCATCAGACAGACCACACATGTATACTGCTATGAAAATACAAACTGAAGAAGTTGTGGCTCCTTTCTCCTGGCTGATGGAGGCTGGGCCCTGGCTAGAAAAGAGGGTAATACACTGAGTATTAGGGGACTCCATCTGCCCTGTGCCTCTGGCGCATCATCTGGTGCCCGGAACGCCTCAGCACCCTCATCTCAAATGAAGGGTTGGCCCAGAAGACCTCTGAGAAGACTGCTGGCTGCGGTGAGGCATGGTTTTAACATCTTCTTGGGCAATGGCCCAAGCTGAAGGCTGATCCAAGTGGTCTGAAGAAGGTGTGAGTTTGAGGAGGGAAACAAAGGAAGAAGAGATATAAAGAGAGAAAAAGAAAGAAAGCAACACAGGCCTGGCTGGCTCAGCTGTGGCAGCATTAGGCCAGCCCTGCCCATCTTCAGAGTCTGGAGAGAGGTAGGCATCTCCTATGCCCAAACTGGCAGGTTTTGATCTGAGTGATGGGTGAGTTGTCCTGCTGTCAGCTGTTTCTCACTTGGAACTGCAGTCAGGAGCAGCTCTGCCTCAGGGATCAGGAGGGTCACCTGCCCAGGGTAGAGAGATAAGTCTGGTCCTCCCAGGGTTACTAATCCTCTGTCCTGCGTAGGAAGGGCTTAAGGACCTCCAGGGCTAAATAGGGTCCCTCCCTCCCAAGCCCAAGCCTACCTGGGTTTTGGCAGAAGCAAATTCTTTTACTAACCTACTTTGCTCTTGTTTTGACTTATATTCACAACAAGATATCATCTGGTGAAGGGAGATACCCTCAGCTGACCATTAGCCAGGAGAGGCAAAAGGATCCTGAGCTAGAGAAGCTGGAGCTCTGGGCACTGGGCACTGGCTCAGGACAGATCTCATTTCTCTTCAGCCTGCTGTTGTTAGTCAACTTTTGTGTTGGCTATTCATATGCCTGGAGCCTGGGAGAGGAAGGGCTCATCAGGTACTCCTCTGTAGCTTCCCACAGGCCATGCCCACAGGAAACCTAGCCTCAGTTTTCAATGCAATGGGAGCAATCCCTGCAGCTCATGTGTGCTATTTCAGGGAAGCCAGGAATCCCCACGACACTTTAAGCACCACCCAAATGGGGGCAGGACCTGAGGCCTCAGGGCCACATGTGGCCTTCTTGATCCTCAAGTGTGGCCTTTTGACCGAACTTAAATTTTATTTATTTATTTATTTTTGAGACAGAGTCAGTAGAGTGCTGTAGTGTCACAGCTCACAGCAACCTCAAACTCGGGCTCAAGTGATTCTCTTGCCTCAGCCTCCTGAGTAGCTGGGATTACAGGCTCCTGCCACAAGGTCTGGCTATTTTTAGAGATAAGATCTCACTGTTGCTCAGGCTGGTCTCAAATCCATTAGCTCAGGCAATCCACCGGCCTTGGCCTCCCAGAGTACTAGGATTACAGGTGTGAACTTAAATTTTATAGAACAAATCCCTTGAATTTGTTTGATTTGGTCACAGGGCATACTCAGGAACCTGGAGGGCCACATGTGGCCCTGAGGCCACAGGTTCTCCACCCTGGCACCTTGGTCTCACTCATAGCACAAAAAGTTTCCAAGTGAAGAATTTGTACTTGGGAGGTTTGGACAGACTCACAGTTTCTACACTATGGGAAATAAGGCAAAGCAATTAACACACACTGTTGTAAAGAAAAAAAACTGCAGCCAGGCAGGTAAGATGCGGGTTAGCTGTTAGCTGGGTTTGCTTCTGGGAATTAGAGATGGAAGTTCTATGTGGGGCTAGGGCATAAAGAGGCAGCCTGTGTAGGCAGAGGCAGGCGTGACCGCAGCTGCCAAGGCCACACTCAGGGTAGTTTGTGTGGGCAGTATCCTTTTTTGCAGGATGAATAGACACAAGGGCACACAGGCTGGATCATTCCAATGCAGACAATGGAGTGGACATGGTGTCTGGGAGCCCAGCCTGTCTCTGAAGAAGCAAATGAGGGCCCAAGCCAGGAGCAACTAACTCCTTTCACTCAGATCAGGAGCATATGCACAGTGACAGATGGAGGGAGACCTGCCCGGCCTGAGAGAGCAGCTGTGCAGAAGGTGCCAGCCCAAACCGTGTGGCAGACAGACACCCATGGCTCTGGGGAAGTACTGCTTAGCCTAGGTTCCTGTTCCTTGGTCATGCCTTGCTTAAGCAGGTAGCCCCTGTGCTGCCTGTAGTCTGGGATCTGCTGGCCCACCCCTGGCCACAGCGTAGCACAGCACAAAGGAGAAGTTATGCTTCCCCACCCCACCCCCATCTCATGATGCCCAGAGGGAGAGATCTGCATTCCCACTGCTTTTGTCATCTTTCTTTTTCTTCATCATCTCCAGTGTGGGCCCTACCACACAGAGCTCGGGCTCTGTTAGAGGTGAAATGGTCGTGGCAAGGCATGTGGCCTGGCGTGAGGTCACCCTCTCTCCATTACAGGGCCACCTAAATAATAAGGCAGGAGAGATCCTCCCAGGTATCAGTGCTAGACAAGCTCTGCTACATGAGAACTAACTGCTGTGTTTAGGACATTCAACTCCCTGGCTTTATCGTCTTTACACTCTGTTCCTACCATTTTTGTGAATTTCTTTAAGAGGTCTCAAAACTTTTGGTGGACTTGGTGAGCACAAGGAACCATACTATACAAACCCATCAAACCGAGGACTGCCAAATCCATAGGCACTGGGCTGGAGGGAGCTTTTCTGACTGGGCAGATGCTTTGAATCTGCTCTCTTAGAACCGTCCCCTCCCAAGCAAAAGCTACAGTAACTTGTGCTCATCCTGGAAAAGTGAATACTGCCGAGAGTTCCAGAGACAGTAAAAGGAAGGAAAAGACCCTCCCCTCATCTTTGCTGATGTCCCAGACTCCTGTGGCCCAGGGGCATGGACAATATCAGAAAACGAGAAGTGGTATTTTGGGGACTGAAAGTCCATGGCTTAAGGAGATTATACAAAAATAGGAGGGGAAATTTAGCACCCCTGTCAGCATGAGAGAGCATGGCCTTGTACTGTCTGATTCACAAGGGCTCGGCAGGTAGCAAGAGGAAGGCATAGGCTATCACACAGGACAGGGTTGGGGTGGACAGCAGGCTCGGCTCAGCTGGTGACTCCTCACCATTCCTTGGGTTATGAGCCAGCTGTCTATAGGCTCCAGGTCAGAGTCCCCACCTCTACCTCTCTTCTGGGCCGAGGACAGAAAAGTCCCAGAAAGAAAAGTTATAGCAAGACCCATGAGAAAGAAATCAGTAGCACATATTGTGGAAACAGAAAAGTCTTGTTCAGAATTAATCCTCTGTTACGTAAGGAAATATGATTCAATGCTCCTTCCCCCACCCTCTACCTGGCAAATCCCCCTTACCTGCCTGGAAAAAAGAAGAAAGTTTAGTAACCAAGAATCCCAACAGAATAATACACATGCATGCCTACCACCCCTGTGCCCTTGGAAAATCCCCATGAGGCCATGGAAGGTTGACCAGGGCTGCTTCTGTTCATTAGGGTTACCAGGGGGTTGGGAGGGGGTCAACCTTCCAAAGAACCAGCTCTTGTGAAACCATTTCTACTTTTTTCTAATTTATTCCCTCATGTTTTCTTTTTCTCCTTTCTGGTGGGCTATGTATTCTCTTTCTAAATTCTTAATTTGAATGCTGACTTTGGGTATATTCTTTATTGCCTTTTTTTAAAATGATAAAGATGACTGATTTGGTTGGACTTGATTTATGGAGGTGTGGCTACACAATTTTCTCCCCTTCTTTGTGTTCTTAATTTTTCCCTTGGTCCTGTTTTCATCTCTAGGTCAGCATGTGTTAGGGTAGGACAAGGTACTGGAGTGCTGCACATGGGCCAGACTATGTGTGTACACGTACTGGCACACACAGCCAATGAGCACCCTGACTCCCCACATGGCTGAGGCTGTGGCCATTAGCAGCAAACATGAAAAGCAATCTACCTACCACTGGGTGGAAAAACTGCTGGAGTCATCAGACCTTTGAAAATAGGGAGTCAGTCCAAGCCACGTACCCAAAGGGTAAAGGGCAGGAAGTCACCCACATCTCCTTGGCTCAGACCCAGGTCTGGACATTGATAATGACAGGGGTATAGCAGGACACACCCTGGCATGCAGGAGGCAGGAGAGCAAACAAGGTCAGCCTGGCTGGGGGACAGGGCTGTTCCTAGGCCTAGGAAGAGCACATGTCCTCACCATGCTGTGTGGGCAGGCCTCAGTCCAGTTCTCTAATGTTCTCCCTGGGTAGGTGGGAGGGCATTTTCCCAAGTATTGGGAGGATCAAAACCTTGATGACTTGTATACGTTTTGGGCATCCCAGTGGTACTTTGGAAGAATAGGATGCCAAGAACCCAAGGGAGCTGGCTGGCTCTTCTGTGACCCCTGGTGGTTAATGCAGTGGGATGCATGCCCTCTGATCAAGTAGGCTGGGCCAGAACCCATCCACTTTTTCTAAGGTGCGCTTTTTCCAGAAACCTGGTTCCCCATCTGCAGAAGAGCCATAAAAGCAGGTAGGGAGCCAGAAGGTAATGCAGGAGGCTAAAAACTGGTATTCAGGAAGCAAATACCCCTTTGCAAACCTTCCTGTCCAGAGGACAGATGAATACTGCCCTTCTTTAGCCCAGCTGGGGACCTGACAGGAGTTCCAGTTGTTGTGGGCAGCTGTTCCCAGGGCCCTCCTCCTCCCTGTTCTGCAAACAGACCTGCTTCCACACACATTTCTCAGTTAGGCAAAGAAGAGAAAAACCTCATGAGAAGCATTAAGACATAAATCCTTTCTCTTTTGGTAATCTGAAATCTTGCAGAAACTGTGGTTGTATCTGAGGGCTCAAACAAGAACCACGCTCCCCTTTAAAGTGCCTCTGCCCATCTAGACACGGAGCTTTCCAGAACACCCTTCCAGGCACAACCCAACTGATCCAGCTCCCCAGACAACCCTCAACCTCAAAACTAATGGTTTTAGTTCTTCTCTGGCAGGCCAGAGACAAATGACCACCAGAGATATGGCTCAAGTCAGCACAGTCCTTCCTGTACAGGTCACAGTTGTGTCAGAGCATGGCTTACCCAGAGGGCACTGTAACAGGTGACCATAGGAGCCCTGAGTCCTTGCTCCAGGACCCATGGTAGGAAGAGAAGGGGTTTTGGAGGTGGACATTTCTGGGATAAGATCCCCACTTGCTGCCTGCTCTCTGGGTGCCCCTTGTCCCATCTCCCACTCCCTGAGTCTTGAGTGTCATAAAAACCTTGTGTCACCTGCATATCACCTCATGGGGTAGGCAAAAATGTGACACTGCCTGGTAACACATAGGGCCTCCATGGGTCTCTCCCCAGTGTGTCCCTGACCTCTGTGCAAGCCAGCTGCTGCCAAATTATCCAGCTAGCTTTGCCAGATTGCCTGATTTTCCCTTTAGAAGCCTCTAGGCAAAAAAACAAGGTTAAAGACTTACCCCTTCTGAGCTCTGTTTTCGACTGTCCAATGCAGAAGCGAGTCCTCCAACAGCCTGGGGATCTTCCTGGGTCACCCTGGAGGCAAAGCAGCACAAGCAGAGTGAGTTCTCCCCCAGGGGTCCTAGGGTGCTGGGGCAGTGGCCTGTAATTGCTTCCTATCCCATGGTATCTTCCTGAAATATCCTTAGAAAACCATTTCCTGTGATCTTAGCATTGGGCAGAGGCTAAGGGCTCTTACTGCCTGTCTCCCTGCAGCTGGAGCTATGAGACTTTGGTTTCAGCTTGGGCTCAGTCACTAATCCCCTTTGGGATCTGGGATATTGTACACCTTAACATCCCTCTCTCTTGAGTTACAATACTGGGGTATTTCTGAAGTTTAATGATAGGATATTAAAGATCCAGGATATTCCATGGATCTTTGATTCTGGGAAGATGGCTGACTGGTAGCAACCCTCAGCAGAGGCTCCTGAGCAGAGGAAGAAAAACTGGACGGAATCAGACTCTATGAAGCCAAAGATGGGGAGCTGAGCCAAGAAAGAAGTTTGGACCAGAATGTTTATTGCAGCCCAATTCATAATTACTAAGTCATGGCAAAAGCCCAAGTGCCCATCGATCCACGAATGGATTAATAAATGGATAATAATGGATTAATACACCATGGAATATTATGCAGCCTTAAAGAGAGATGGAGACTTTACCTCTTTCATGTTTATATGGATGGAGCTGGAACTTATTCTTCTTAGTAAAGTATCTCAAGAATGGAAGAAAAAGTATCCAATGTACTCAGCCCTACTATGAAACTAATTTGTGGCTTTCGTATGAAAGCTATAACCGAGTTATAACCTAAGAATCGGGGAAGGAGGAAGAGAGAGGGGAGGGAGGGGGGAGGATGGGCAGAGGCAGGGTGATTGGTGGGATTACACCTGCAGTGCATCTTACAAGGGTACATGTGAAACTTAGTAAATGTAGAATATAAATGTCTTAACACAATAACTAAGAAAATGCCAGGAAGACTATGTTAACCAGTGTGATGAAAATATGTCAAGTGGTCTATAAAACCAGTGTATGGTGCCCCATGATTCCA
>CAUYPK010017989.1:0-25182 GCA_963574355.1 Loris lydekkerianus | reverse complement strand
CACCTGTAGCTCAGTGGGTAGGGTGCTGGCCACATACACCAGGCTGGTGGGTTTGAACCTGGCCTGGGCCAGCTAAACAACAATGACAACTGCAACAAAAAAAATAGCCGGGTGTTGTGGCAGGCACCTGTAGTCCCAACTTCTTGGGAGGCTGAGGTCAGAGAATTGCTTAAGCCCAAGAGTTTGAGGTCACTGTGAGCCCTCAGGCTTTGTACCAAGGGCGACATAGTGAGACTCTGTCTCAAAAAAAAAAAAAAAAGGTGTTAGAACTAAAATTTTTAAATCATTAACAGACAAGTTGGGTTTGGTTCTGTTGTTATGACTGTTTTTTCATGGTGTTCGTGTTCAGTTATATTCTCTCTCTCACAAACACATTTTAAATAATGCTTGACAATTTGAAAGTTAACCAGTGATGCTCTATGGAATGTGATGGCTGTTGTCTTTATATAGAGTCACACAGTTTCTCTTATGCAGACATTTGTAATCTTCATCCCTTATCAATATGAATAACTTCAAGGTACACTATGGAAAGATGTGTGCAGACAAATATGATTTTAATCAGGTCAGATACTTGGTTAAACATAGGAAAAATAGTAGCAGCAAGTATCTTCCATATACTCCAGGAATTTAAAACAAAACAAAGCAGATGTGGGTTTTAAGCTTGATATACTCTTAGCAAATAAGGAGGCATCTTCCCTCTACACGTCATGTTCCTGGATTCCACTCCATGTAGTGTGAACCATGCCTCCCCCTATCCATGTGTTAAAGTCACTCACAGTTTACATCAAGAGTGTATTTAGTAACAGCTTCTGGATTTGGGACAGCGAGTAGGATTAAAATAAGTAACGTACACGGCAAGAAAGGGAAAACCTGTTGCAGTTGCTCCTAGCTGGCCATGCTCTAAACCAGCATGATAAAATCCACCGCAGAGCAAATGCAGTAAAGATCTGGTCGTTTCTGTGTGGGGAAAAAACGAATAAATAAAGAAAACATGTATTGAGTTGCTTTGTGGGTACCACGGTTAAAGACGGTGATATAAGAAGCAAAAGTCCAATGTCTCAATTCTAATATGACACCAGTAGATGACCTAGTACATGAATACCTGAGAAAAACTCAAATCAATTCAAGGTGTGGGTGGGAAACGGGGGACGTGGGGAGGGATGAGCGCTCTCCCACTTAATGGGCACAACGTTAGGGTGTAGGGCACACCTCCTGGGGGCAGGACACAATTATAAGAGGGACTTGACCTAACAAATGCAAACATTGTAACCTAATTCCTTGTACCCTCAATAAAAAAATAGATAGTGGCATATTGGTAAATGGTTTACAACACAGAAGGGGAAATAGCACAATAGTTTTAACTTTAAAATGTAGCACAATAATTAAAAAGCGATAAGTTTCGAGCATTTATTACCTTTGTTTTTGTTATAATTCATTTAATTAGAAGTTTATATAATTTGATTGTTAATACTGTGTTTAACAACAAAATGGCGAAATTCCTGAAATTTGCTTTTGCACTAATTAGACTACACTCCAGGTAATGTACCCAAAGTGGTACAACAATTAGTAGATGACAGAATTAAGTAAATGAACACAATTTTCCCTCATACTCAAGATCTAGGAACAAGAAAGAATTCCAAAATCCTCCTTGAAGGTAATTGCATGGCTAACTAGGTACACATTTTAATCACAGCCATACTAATGAATAGCTTTGCAGATAACAGAACTAATTTACAGAATTTATCTCTTAGTCCAGTCAGATTAGAAAGAACAATGCAACATAGTAATAATTTCTGGATTCCTAACAAAGTCATCTAGGAGGCCTGAAAGAACTCCAGTATCATTCCCAATCTGACTAGTCAGTGTACAAGATACAAGGTAAGAAGGGAAAGTGGGGCAGGGGGGAGAGACTCCCAAAGGAGCTCTTCCACAATTAATTATGCAAATCACAAGTCAATTAGACACTAAAAATTTAAGATTGATTGAAAGGCTTGCTCAAATTGCTTTAACTGTGATTCATAAACCAATCACGCAAATTCATATGTTAGGTTGTGTAAAAAAATTAGAAAGATGTAGAATGGAATAAGATTACCTTAATTTAAATGTAAAAGACATGGTTGCTGAAGTATGAGTCTCTTACACTGTTAGCACTAGCCCATCAGATGTTAACAAAATCTGATATGCAACAGTTTCACATATCCCCTCCTGGGAGAAAGCTCAACTTGTGATCTGCTTTATAAATCAGCTACAGTGTTAGAGTTAGGCTACTGTAGCTAAATGGCTTTTAGATATGCCTCCTGTTTTAAGCTACCATATTTACAAATGAAAGCTTTTTCAAACCACGGCTTTTAATATAATTTGCATATTTAGTAATACATTGATTAAAATTAAACACGGATTATTGCAATTTATTTCAGAAACAGATGGGATGCATTAAGTGAAAAGCCAGAGCTTTTAAATAGAACAGACTCACTGGCTGACTACTGATGAATGATGAATACAAAAACTTTGTAAATTGGCAAAAGGGAAAAAAGGCCCTTTGCACCCATTTCCTTTCTATGCTTTCCTGACTAGTGATTCCATGAAATTAGTAATCAAGTTAATTTAAAATGAATAATGTATACCAAAGGTATGCATCAGTTTAATGAAGGCAGATTTCTCAGAAGAAAAGAATGCTTCTACAAACTTTGAATCTTCTTTGTCTACCGGCGATGTGTTCTCAGGTATTCCTAATTATGGATTTCATGGGGTTCACCAGCAGATGGCATTCTTCCATTACATACACTCCTGCTGGACTGCTTTGATTCTACAGCTTCATGAAGCTTCACTAGAGCTTGTAAAAGTTAACCCTGAATTCACTCAATGGTAAAAATACTTGGGTCTAAGTATTTGTTTCTGAAATGGCATATTCTCAAAATTTTGCTCCAAACCTGATAATAAAGAGTGTGTCATTTTCATTCCGTTCTCTGAAGAGTATGTCATTTTCATCCATTGCTTTGATGAATTTCATTCACAAAAGCTAATTTTAGTAAGAATGGTGTACAAATCTCTTATGTTAGCCACTTATCTGTTATTTCATGAATGCCTCACCTCCCCAATAGCAAGGTGATATGATTCAATCAAGTCACACACTATACTAGTTAAATTATGAAAGTAATTTTTGCATATAAGGTTCTCATTTTTTAGAGCCCAGGCATTTTCCAAGTTAATTTAGCAAAATCCAGCTTACTTTTCTTGGCTATCTCATGAGCTGTGATGGCATGGCCCTCGGGCACCGTACCGGGGGCGACAGTGATTAACTGTGACTTATTAACCTAGCTAATTATTAATAATTCTTAGAATGCCATAAAAGAAAATCCAGGAGGTAGGCAGAGGACTTATTATTTAGTTTTTGCATCTTTCCTCCTTGATTATTTATTTATTTTTAGTTAGAGGTGAAAGGGAATTACATCCACGACATTTAAATAATATTTATATTATTCAAAACCTTCACTGAACTGTACAGAAATCCTATTAATATGTACACTCAAGTTCAGCAACATCAATTGAACTGCATTGCTGAAGGTGAACTTGTATGGAAGTCAGACTAAGTCCTAATATTTTCTATTTAATATAAATGCTAATTATAATGTCTCAGAATAAGCAAAGCTGGGAGGTTTAAAACACAAATTGTTCATTTCATAATAGATCAATGACACATTTTTCAAAGCAAAAAATCAAATGTAAACTATTTTATATAAACCTCTGATGATTTAGTATCTTAAAAACACACAAAAATGTAAGAAAAACAAAAAAATGATATTTTTCATTAAAATCCTGATTATAGTAGCTCCATGCTGTGGAGGTTTTATTTTGTTGTATTTTATTTCTAAATGTGAAACATTAATGAATATTGCCTCCAGCTTTCTCAAAGTTTGATTAAATACTCAAAAGTACTTAAAAGGTCAGCCCCCAGTTTCACTGCTGTGGATTACTCTAACATGAAATGTTTGTCACCTATTGTGAGTTGTGAAAATCCCCTTGTATCCAGTGTGTTTTGTTTGGATTGAGATGGCATGCAGTTGATGGCTGTGACCTTCATGGTGGCTTAGATCCCTGGCTGGCACTGATTTTTGATTTAGTGCCGATCTGCTGCGCTTGTCACAGGCTGCAAGGTGCTTTCCATGCACTAATGGAACAGCTCAAGGGCAGAGGGGCCCTGTAAATGTCTATCTCTCGCCGACCACGGGCTAAATAGAGAGGTGAGTTTTCCACATGTGAATGACAGACTCTGAGACTACATGCAGAAGGTAATGCTAAGTTTTAAAACCTGCGCAGACTTGCGAAAAGACTTGCAAAAATAACAAGCGTTTGCAAAGTGCAAACTCTGAGGTTATTCTGCCTGCTAATGAATATGCATCTGCACTGTTAAAATGGAATATTTAACACAAATACTGATAATATATCTTCATTTGGTGGCAGGGAACTAACAATCAGTTGATGTGTCCTTTGGTTCAATTGTAGTTGTTAATAAACACTGCTATTTAATGATGTCTTCAACGAAAATTGCCTATGTCCAAACTTTTTCCTTCTAAGAAAACACAGAATGATAATTGTTGAAGAAAGAGACCAATTTAGAAATGAAACACAACATGTTGGCCTCTACATCATCTTGGCTAGGCATCTTGACCACTGAAGGGTACTCCAGATTTTCAATAAAAAACAAACACAAGTGAATTTTGCCTTCTAAACTTACCTGGGCTTGGGTATAAGTAATTCATACTAAGAGACTATAAATCTATATTAGGACATCTATATGTACCAAGTCTTATTCATCCTCCAAAAATCAGCCCAAATACTGTCTCTACAGAGCCATTTCCTGATTCTCCGAAGAACTCATCTCTTCTTCCTTGAAATTCTATCATATTTGATTTGTGCATTTCCTACTGTTATTATTATTGCTCTTGATCCTGTATGATAGAGATTTATCTCATTTCTTGCAATATACTGTAAGCCTCCTTAAGGGCGAGTGCCGCATTTCATTTTGTTTTTTAAATGCACCACCTTACCTAGTCCTATGCCTGACACATTACATGTGATGGACACATGTTGGTTGAATGAACGAGTGAATGATAACCATCCAACCACAATGAGGAAGCAGTCTCCAGGGTGAGGAAATTTTTAAGCAACAGTATTTGTGGGGATTTTATCATTAACATAAATGTCTGGCTGACTTCCTAAATCTCCACTTCTTCAGTCACACATACAGGTGAGGCCCCTCTTACTTTCACAAGTCACACTGAGTTTCTGATTTCTCTCTGAATCTGCTTTCACCAGCAAGACCATGTGCTAGACCTTATTCTCATCTAAGACAAGTAAGTGGGCAGCTCACCAAGCACCACCACCCTACACGTACTATTCAGATCTCTTCACTATTTAGTACATGTATTCTTAGAGTGTCTTGTCCGACCAAGAGTAATTCCCAGGATATAAACTTCATCCATTTCTTAGAAGTCTTTGAATTCATCCCATGGGAAATTGCCTCCTCAGTACACTGTTATCTTGTGTGACCCTTTGATACATAGATTAATTCACCAGCTCTTTGTTAAGTGCCTACTGTGTGCCAGGAACTAAATGGTAATGCTGCTGTAATGCTGTGCACCCTCAGGAAGGACTGGGCAATATGCCAGGGAATACCTGATGCCACTGAAGAAACATGGTAGATCTTATATGAAAAGATAAAGTAATTTAAATCATTATTTTATGTTAGAGTAAGAAATAGAATGTACAATTTATATACGTTTTTAAAACCTAAAAATTCAAATCATTCCTATTTGCAATAGACTGCTTTTGATCCCTCAAGAAATATAAATCCATTCTCTTCTGCCATTCCAGATAGTTCAGTTGAAATGTTTGATAAGCTATCTGAAAGAACACATGTTTTGGAATAAGGAAGTCTTGATGAGAATTCCAAGTATTCCTCTTCTAATTGTGTATCTTGGAGTGAGTTCTTTAATCACTATATGCATGAATATTCTCATCGATAAAATATGTACAATAATATCTACCACTTAGGGCAACTGTAAAAATTAAATAAGTTAATACATGTAATGTGTAAAGACAGTGCCTAATACACAGTTGGTGGTTCTTCAGGAACTTTATCCATTCCTGAAAGAGGCCTCGCAGATCCTGACGTGGTGGTCTCACACCTCTGCCACTTTCACTCCTTGCATCTGAACCACTGAATAACTGTCTGAATCCTGTCTCCTCTAGTCACATTGCCTGATTCTCCTGAGAACTAGCCTCTTCTGCCTTGCAATTCTATGATATTTGATATGTGCATTTCTTACTGTTGTTATTGCTATTGTTATTAAACATCAAATCGCATTCTTTCACAACACATTCATACTCTGCACGTAGAACAGCCCAGTATAGCTTCATGCTCAAGCCAGGCTGGGTGACTTGCTTCTGTACTCTCAGCTACTTGGGAGACTGAGATGGGGGGATGGCTTAATGCCAGGAGTTCCAAACAAGCCTGAGCAACATAGCAAGACCCCATCTCTCAAAAGAAAGAAAGTAAAGAAGACATGGACATCACTGATGATCTACATAGTTTTTCACTACCTGTACAATTTTTATGAGCCTCTCGTCCAATCATTTCACATTCTAAATGGCTAGCTTCTTTGCTGGCTGGTAGATACTGCCTGAGGTTCTACTCTAAGCACTCATCTTTGTTCTCACTACACTTATGTTCCTCAGTGAACATATCCACTCTAATGGATCCACCAACTCTATACAGGCAGTCCTCAGGTTATGAACAAAATAGGTTCTGAAGGTTTGTTCTTAAGCGGAATTTGTATGTAACCCAGAACAGGTATATTTATCTATTAGTTGTAATAACCCCTGTTTGTAAGTATGAGTCATACATCAGTTGGATGTTTGTGACTCAGGGACTTACTATAGTAGCCTCTGATCCATAAGTCAGATGTTTGTAACTTGGGGATTGCCAGGACCAATGACCCAGACTGGACCTTTGGTATGTACTCCAGCCTTCAGGTTCTACCCACCTACAGAATATGAGCTGTTAAATGAACTATCATCTCAAAGTCAACAGTCTCACAGTGTATCTCAAACCACCTTTCATTCTATTAGACTAGAAACTTATCCACTAATCTTTAATTCTTTTCTCTTTTCAAACCCCCTGTAGTCGATCTATCACCTATTTCATTCTTTAAGATGTCATTCAAATCTGAGTAGCTATGACTCATAGCAATGAGAGTAAAAAGGACTAGCCTCATGACCTCAAGTCTAGAATGATGATGCGATAGCTTCTAACTTCTCAAAATCCGGGATGCAGATCACAGTAACTTAAGGGAACTTTGTGAATCTGCAGATTCTCATGCCATCCCAAATTTATTGATTCAGAATTCTTAGGGTCTAAGACTCCAGGTGATTCTCATTCATAACTAGACTTGGAACCACTATTAATAATTGATTCCACTTAACACACAGAGTACATTAAATACTGATTTCATCATGGCATATCAGTGTTTATTAACTTTCTAACAGTAATATCTGATTGCCAGGTATTATACTTTAAGCTGAATTTCCTTTGCTGATTTCTAGCTGTCTCTATAACTTAGCCCCACCTTACTTTTTCAAACATAATTCTTAGTCTGTCAAGTACAGTCTCCTCTGTCTTATTCCCGTCTCAATTTCTTGGCCCATTGCTTAAAATCATTCCTTCTCCCTCTCCCCACCAACCTAAACACTACCCACCCTTCAAAGATGAGCTCCATCTGACCTTCTTACCAAGGGTCCACTCATCAAACTACTCCTTTCTATTTTCTCCCTTCTCTGTCTTCTATTGAGATTTAAGTCAGCACCATGCTGACTTATACTTGTTTCTCAAATCACACTTTCATAAGCCACCTCTCCATTGATAAGATTATAAATATCAAGAAAAAAGAACTATGTGGGAAAGTCTTTTTCATCTTTCTCCTCATAGTATCTTAACACATTATAGGTGCTCGACAGATCATTATAATTAATACTTATTTAATGCTTACTACATAGAAAATGTCTGCATTAACTCACTTATCTCTCACAACAACCCTATGAGGGTTTTAATAGAAACCTTTTTTAGACAAGTGAATAAACAGAAGTGAAACGGTTCACAAGTAGAAGTGGAAGAATTGAAATTCACACCTGGGAAGTCTTTGTAAAACTTATGTTCTTAAGTGACACACTATAGAACCACAGAACATGAGCCTGGGAAGGGATTTTTGTGACCATCTAGCTCATCTGCCTAGAACTAAGAAATATTTTCCTATTTACCATTCTTCATGCATTTGTTTATTTAAAGGCACCTATTCTCAGCTGGGCACACTAGCTCATGCCTGTAATCCTAGCACTCTGGGAGGACAAGGTGGGTGGATTTTCTGAGCTCACAGGTTCGAGACTAGGCTAAGCAAAAAGAGAGACCCCATCTCTACTAAAAATAGAAAAACTGAGGCAAGAGGATCACTTGAGCCTGAGCTGGAGATTGCTGTGAGCTATGACATCATGGTACTCTACCCAGGGCAACAGCTTGAGACTGTCTCAAAAAAAAAAAATAAATAAATAAAATAAAGACGCCTATTATTCACCTTCCTACATGTCCTTTAGGCCTCTCTGGTTCTCTATGTACAGTGATAAATACATAACTTTTTAGATGGCTCGTATCCGTATGTTAGTTGCAATGTTGAGTGCCTGACACAATACGGGGACAAAAAAGATGCAAATAAAAATTATAAGGATAAATAAATCCCTCAACCAAACTGTCCATTTTCCCAGATACTAAAGCAGGCCAAGGCACATATTTCATTAGAGGATTTTCTTCTTAACATTTCTGGGCCTTTGCTGACACTTTTTAAAGAAGAGGATTTATTAATTCAGTGGGTTGGGGGGTGCGTGTGTGCAGGTGGGCCCACACACGCACACATGCCTGAGTGCACACATGTGCTTAGATGGCAGTGTTGGTGATAGGGAACGTAGGGGTTAAAGGGATACGCTTTTGAAAGTAGACATCAAAATTTGTTTGTGTCAGGGTAATAAGTGACTTGTTTCCTATGTGTACACTTCCTCTGACACACAGACCTGTTATACCTCAGGGTGTGTGAATTGACTGTAGCCCACATCTGTGCAGGTGGATAGGCCTGGGGGTCTGGTTTTTCTGACAGTCAGCACGATCTGAGGGGCACCAGAAGTCACTAGAGTTAAATGGCACTCCATGTGATAGAATGAGACACTTCTATCAGCTCATGTCAATGGGAAAAAATAAGTTCCAACATTGAGAGCAGAGTCCAGCATGGTAGTACATGAACCATATTTCTTATCTTGGACCAGACACCTATTAAAATGCTAAAAACAAATGAGGTGGAGCGACAGAGTCCATTGCTCTGTTTACACTGACAGTGGCTTCCACACACTTATTGGTGGCTCTGCTAGAACAGGCAATATACAACTCTAGATTTTTCATTCTCCGGAGTTTGGGAAGAGCATGGGAAGAGCATGAATAATCAAAATCCACAGATAATACCAGAATTAATTTTAGTTAAAGTATTAAGCCAATCTCTTCCACATCAGAGATATTATTTTATTAGTCAACAAATAGGATAATTGACTGGCTTATGTTTTGGTTTTTAAGTTTTTTGGTACACTTTCTGGGATTCCTGGATAGGTGTCACTGAGCCACCAGAAAAAGAGATCTGCACGCTCACCTTTTCCACTGTGGTCATTGCTGTCTGTGTATTTGCAAGGTGACTGGCTGATGCTGAGGTTGAAACAAGAGCACCACATTTTTTATTTTGTTTTGTTGTGGGTTTTTGTTTGTTTGTTTGTTTGTTTGTTGCAGTTTTTGGCCGGGGCAGGGTTTGAGCCAAAGGCACCGCCCAGGAGCACCACTTTTAATCCTCACTGCAAACCCCTCCTCATTCTCAAGTAGCAACACAAATACTGTATGAAGAGAACCATTTTTTATCAGTAATAAACGTTATCTTTGCAAACTAATTATGTACTAAAGTAAATATGTGATACAGGTATTGTAAACCAGGTATCAAAAAAAAAAAAAAAATGACAAGAAACTAGTGGCAGTGCTATTCTGAATCACTTAAGAATCCTACTTAAAATAAAGATTTTTAAACTCTCCCGCTAGAGTCTCACTCAATAGGTTTGTGTCCAAGAATGTGCATTTTAAGAAGTCCCCTTCCTTCTCCCTTTATGCAGCCCTCTACCCTCACCTCCCTACCCAACCCCAGAGATTCAGGTATGAAGAGTCCAGGGACCACACTTTGAAAATCACCGCCCAGAGTATGGGGGGGAAAAAACAACTAAACTTGGATATCCTTGTACTTGGTTCCTTGAGCAGGAGATCTTTTTTTTTTCAGGTCCCATAATCCCCAGATGATTTGGTTCTAAATCAGCGATATTGACTTAAAGACCACGTTAAAGATCCAATACACATTTCCTCTAAAGCAAGAAGTGATGAAAAGTGGTTCACTTACAGGGTGTATGGAGCTTTAAAGGTGTAGCCCCCAGGGCTGCTTACAGGCAGGGTCAGGCTTACGGATAATGAAATGTACAAGCTAGTAATACCATCCAGCCAGAACACAATTCTGCCATGCTCTGATCCAGGCAGAGCAAACAGCTGCTGAGGCCAAACCACGACAAAGGCTCTTTTTGCCTGTGACATTAGAGAATTTATTCAAGAACGGTTCCCCTTTGTGCCAGGAATTCCACTGTGCAGCTGCAAAGGTTGCTTAGTCCTTGGTTCTTCTGTTGTTTAAACTTTCTCAAGTGCCAGAAATAAAGCTGGCCCTTGCTCATGGGAGTATGTACCTGTATGAGAGCTCTTCTTGCTGAGAACGAAACCCCTTGTCCTTATTTCCTCTGGTCTGTACACACTGGAGAGTGGTCACTCTGTAATAACTCCAAGTTATCCAAATAGCAACTCCTTGCACAAATACTATGATTTAGGAAAGAAAATAATTTCCTGTAAAGATCACCTAGTTCACAAGGATTAAAGAATATAGTCCCTATGAAAGCATCATATACTTTTATATACATATACTGTTAAGAGGCCATAGAAACAATAAAATTATTACATAACGTGTGGAAGAAAGGATTCAAACTATAAATGCCTAAACAGGAAGGTTATTCTATTATAGAAATCAATCAGTCTATCTCCTAGGAAAGCTCCTATTTGTGTGGTCAGCTTCTCTATCCCTATTGTGGAAGTACAGTTTGTGCCACATGTGCTAGGTTTCTGTGGATTGTGGCAGAAAAACCACGTGCAAGAACATGGAATGATTTTGCCTCCATTTCAGCAAGATGGACTGAACCTCACAGACTGCTCCCAGGGCAGCGGTATCTCACCAGAGCCTACCCCGCCCTGTGCCCGGCCTTTCTCAATCTTCCCGTGTTCGAGCACTTTGACATTTTGTGGGTTATGCTTTCAGCTTCTTTCATCAATTTAACATTAAAAGTCCTGTGAAATATTAAGGAAGTAATGTTAAAAAGGAAAAAAGAAAAATGTTCCTACAATACTGCAACATTTTAATGCCTCATTAAAATCATTAGCAATGCTAATACTAAGGAACTTACTTCATCTTTCAAGAAGTCAGAAAATAAATCATAATAAAATGTTTGTGAACATTACATCTGGAGAAATAAATTATACAAATGCCTTTCTATATGGGCTTTACGTAGTTTAAAGACGGTACACGGAGGTCACACTATTAAGTGCATGCAACTAGTTTTTTCCTATGGAAGCTCCTATTGTGTTATTTTATAATATGCATTAAATGCTATGAATATTGTTTGTGTTTTTCATTTATGAGAAAAATATACAGTATGCCTATCAACCAGCCAGAGCTCTGATGGAACTCAGGTTGCAAACAATGACATGCTTCGCTGACCTGGATGACTTACAAAAGCCATTTATATTCAGTACTCTCGTTTATGCTATCTTTAAAAATGAGTAAGAGACATATATTAATAGCAAGAAACCAGTAGAATGATTGCATCACTACCCATCTCCAGCCTTATTGCAACACTTCATTTTCCATCAGTTGAACTAACATGGGAATGTAAATGTCGGATGTAATAGTCATAAAATTTTGCTACACAAGTAACTAAGGCCAATATGACAGTTTCCTTCTCTTTGTTGACCAACTTTCAATTGGGAAGCAAAGGAATTTAATGACATGGCAAAGTTTTGGCTAGTTTGTTGTCAAAGGAAACCTCTCATCATTGAGGGGAGGTGGCATAACAGTCTCTGAAATAAATCTACCTCTCCTGTGGAAATGGCACAGTCTGATAACACCTGCATATGAGCACAACCAGATGATCCTAGGAACTTCTTTTCCTTTCTTTTTTTTTTTTTTTGCAGTATTTGGCCTGGGGCTGGGTTTGAACCCGCCACTTCCAGCATATGGGGCCAGTGCCCCACCCCTTTGAGCACAGGTGCCGCCCTGGGAACTTCCTTTCTAAAAATGATCTGGTATTTAGCCATGTAGACTAAGACAGAGACAAAAAACAAAACGAATTAAAACTCCACCAATAAAAATGTTCCCTACATCTTTCTAGGAAAAAATAAGCATCAGGTTATTAAATAAGCATCAGGTTATAATTTAGGTTAGCTAAATCCAACCTTTCAGCCACAGCTATTTGATAGTTCATTCTGTTGGGAACTATTATAATTTTTGCTAATAGCATCATTCTTACCCAGCCCTGATTTCTCTCAGGCACTCCATCACAGGCTGCCCTATTTGAATGTTTCTTCAGGGGTGAATATTAATCATAGATTTGTATATTTTTCTCATAAAAATATATCCTACAAATGCCTATTATTATTTACTATTAATAATTATCATTATCACTCTAATCATTATATGAATAAAACATGATTGTTCTCATTTAACCGGGAGAATTACAGAAGTTAAGGACAACTGCTTACAAATGAAACCAGAATAAATTATTTGGAAAATCCAACACTTAATCAAGAAAGGAAGTTAGGAAGATTATTCTTTCCTATGTCATACAGTATGTAATATTTCACAGATGTTATTAATTTTTTTACATTAATATCCTAAGCTATAGTGTTACAGTGAAATTTTATATTAGCATAACTAAGCCAATTTTTAAAATACATGTGTATGCACATATATGTATACACTATGTACAAATCCTAAATTCTTAGAATCCAAGGATTTTTAGGTATGAGTTCTAAATCAGCGAACTTAGTTTGGCACTTTCAATTCAAGTTATCATTAGGTTTAGAGAGATACTTAATTAAGGTTTTTTTTAATCATGTATTTTAAACATAGGCAAGCTCTAAAAATGATAAAATCATTTGTTTAAAATTTCAGTTGCGTCTTCCTTAGCCATCCGTCTCTTCGGAGAGCAAATTAATTGTTCCAATCTAGTAAGCAATGAAAGAAATAGTCGACAAAGGGTGAAATATGAACATAAATGGTAAGTTTTGAATTTACCCTATTTATCTTGAATGTAAGATCCTTTGACCCACTAAAACTCAGTTCGCGGTGTTTTATGAAAAATAATGGCTGAAATTGAATGTCTTAATTTACATTTAATGCAATTAAGAATGGTTTAAATTATGACTGATGAACAGCACACACAGATGTCAGTCAGTTTCATCAGAATAAATTGAAGCCAGTGTCAATGAATGCTCCACTGATAACTCCCACTTTACACAAAATTAATAAAAATAAGGAAATATAATCCTTAACTAATTGCAGAATGGTCTGGAATTCCCCTGAATTTTGAGTGGAAAATTTATGTAACTGAGAAAACCACAGCACTGTTTGGAAAATGTAGGGTCTTTTTTAGTAGTCAAATAATACCCAGCATGCCTCCATCAGTGAATGGCCCTCACGAGGTATTGGATACAAATATAAAATATAAACTTGTACATCAAGTTATGCAAATGATTATGGCGGAGGACAGGAAAGAAGAGGAAAAAGGAGAAAGAAGATGACAAAGGGGACAAGAGGAGGAAGAGAAAGAGGGGGTAATTGGAAGAAATTTTTCAAAATAAATGCGTTTAGCAGAACTTCTCTTCAGGTTGGTGTACCTCCAGGTTTCCTTAGCCAGCCCCAAGCATCATATCGGTTCACATGTTGTTTTATAAGACTACTCCATGTTTTTGCTGGAAAGGGAGCCATTCTTCAATGTTTCAATGCCAAGCCAGGAAGAATATGAACTTGACTGCTGGCTGGATTCATAGCTTACAGACAGCACTCTCTTCCTCCATGGTAGACCCTGAAGCTTTGTGGATTGGAGCAGATGTTGCTGCTTTTGAAGTTAATAGAAACTTTATGGACCATTTTTCACTCTCTCATCCAGGAGCAAATGTCAACCGTAGTTGTATTCAAAAATCTGAATTCTTGGCTCAAGCACTAATTGCTGTTAATGTGTTTAAATCCCAATTCTCAGGGAAAGGGGGAAAGTGTTTTTCCAATGGAAGAAACTGGGTTAATATTTGCATTCTTAGTGCCTGGATAAGCAAGAAAAATGCTAGGCTTCTGAGCCACACAGTTCTGCAACCATGGAAGGCCTAAAAAAATAAGTTTCTTTAGATGTAATAGGTGAGTTTGGGATGAAATGAATCTTAAAATTCCACAGAATATGAAAAGTAATTAGAGAGATGTTCCTTAAACCGGAGAAGGTTCACTTTATAAACCTATCTTAATAATAACCACTATTCCTATGAGCACTTGCACAGCACACTTCAGAACTAACAACGCGCTTCCATTATAAATACACTACTTTTTAAAAAGAGGTGGGGTCTCACTGTCATCCAGGCTGCAGGGCTTACTGGAGGCTCAATCCTCCAATCTCAGCCTCCCAAATAGCTGGAACAGTGGGCATGCACCACTACACTCAGGTAGGTATGTTACTTTTTAATGTTATTCTACCCATTTCACAGATGAGTAAAGTACTCAGAAATTAAGAGACACACCTAGGAAGTGGCAGTGCTGAAACTTCAATCAACATCTTTAGACTACAAATCTTGTGTTCAAAGTTTTTTTGCATGCAACAGCAATTTAAAAAGCTATTTCAGGATAAAAACTATTCAGTAATTCTTGGTTCTTGACCAGAGTTATCACTCTAAAAATTAGCTTAAGGGGCTTTTATTTTCTAGTTTCATACTGATTGTTAACCGATTTGAAACTCCTAATATTTAATAAATATTAACAGTATTGAGTAATTACAGACATTTCTCAAAAATTTCCTGACATAGTTTGAGAATAAATGAAGACAAGAACAATCTCAAGGAGAGTGGACTTATATAGGTAGTCAGTCATCGAAAGAACTGGAAATTTTGCCTACCAAAACAGATCTTCCCCAACTATTGTGAAATGCTACCATTTCAGAAACATTTATGTGAATCAAGGGAAAGTTTCTCAAAGGGTTCAATTTCATTAAACTATTTTTCAAGTTAGTTGTCTGGCATTTACTTGATCAAAATATTCATTAGTAATTGAGTTCTCCAGTAACCAAAGCATCTGCTTTTCATTACATATCTTTTTTATTTTTTATTTTTTTATTTTTAATTTCAGCTTGCTTGTACATTCTTCTTCGTTTGAAGTACTCTTTTTTGTCGTTCATTTTCTTCTTCCTCTGGCGATGCTGTGTTCTGTATCACTGTTTTTGATGTTAGTAGAGACGGGGTCTTACTCTGGCTCACTGCTGTTGATACTGGCCTTGAACCTCTGAGCTCAGGCAATCCACCCGCCTCGGCTTCCCACAACGCTGGGACTACAGGCGTGAGCCACCACACCCGGCCTTCATTACATATCTTTAAGTAGATTAATCCAGCCTCCAAAGTGGTATATGAAACAGGATCTCTGCAGTGAGACCAAAGGAGTGAGCAGTTCTTGTGCATTTCTTATGCTTTCTCTCTTCTCCTCTTCAAATCTTCTTCTATCATACCAAAGTAAAAAAAAGGATTCACTTATTCACTCAAAACTGTACACAGTGCCTCAGAGCCACTGTTCAGAATTTGCAGTCAAAGGCTGCTTTCTGTCCAGGACAAAGCTGTTTTCAGTACTTCTGTTCAGCTACTTGCAAGGCTTAGAAGATCCAGAAACTAACGGATCTTAAGAGACTAAACCAGGCACCAAGTCAAGTACTGGACTTTCCCTAATTTAATATAAGATTCTCTTAATATAATTAGTTTTTCAGAACATTTACAGAACACTCACATACCTCACTTACATAGAAATTATAGGGTTCAACTTTATTGTCTAGGAAGAACTAAACAGACAGCTCATCCCGAGTTGCTAACTCCAGTAGCTCTTCTCCCTACTTAATAATTCTTCATGGTGCCACCTCCTCCTCTTCATAGGCTAAGGAACTGTTCATCTTGCAGGCACAGAATTTCCAACCGTAGACAAGCCCCTATTACCTGCCCAGCTTTGGACTCCAAAGCTCTGAAGGGCATCCTAGAAGTTATACAGAAAAGGGAGAAGTCAGGAAAGGAAGGATAATTAAAAGAGACTGACTTCAGAAATTTCCATCCGAACTTGATATTGTCTAGACAGCATCAAACACTACCCTTCCTCTTTCCAACACCACTCCGAACAGCATTTGAATAAATTTATGGAAATGCACGAGAACCTCTGTTAATTGATGTGATTTTCACACCCACCACTACAGGCAATTTTTCTAGAAGAGAGAACTAAGTTACTATTGCTTGCTTTTCCCTGCCTACTCTCAATCCATCCCAGGTAGGGAGCCTTTCTGCAACAAAAGTCCTTTTCCATTGAAATTCTTCGTGGACAGTGATTGTGTTTAGCAAAGTGGTTTCTGATCTCACCTCTTCCTCCACCCCTAACTCCTGGAGACACGAGGTGTGGAGCCAGCAGCCACGAGGGAGGAGATCAGATGTTGCCGGTGTTCAGAGTGGGTGACATAATAAGCCAATAAACACTGTGTGGGCTTTTTATGTACATTTTTTTCATTTGACTTCAAAGGATCATTACTCAATGTTATTTCTCATACTGAAGAATCTAAGGCTAATGCTTTGACTTGATTTTAAAAACTGAATTTTTTCTGCTGGTATAAATAGTATGGACACAGTAAAAGTGCTTGAGGGAGCCTAATGAACCATTTCTTACACCCCATTACCTTTAGTCTGATATGACAGAGTGCAGGCACTAATTATCCTCTCTTTCACAGACACCGACATAGATCTACAGTAGGTCTTAAAACACAATTTCCCATACAACTCATCACTTCCTTGCATAATATATTCCTGTATTTTTCTCCCTGTTGCAATTTAAACAAGAAAAGCCAGGTTCTTACCTCCCTGTAACTTTTTCTAAATACAAAGGACATACAGTTAACTTCTTCATCTCCAGAGACCAAACATAACCTTATACACAATTAAAAATGTAGATTTTTTAAAAATTACATCTTACATTTCATAGTAGCCTCTGCCATGGAAGAATGGCCTAAAATGCATTTAGGAAAGTAAGAAACACATATATGTATATATTACACTCACTTCCTTTTTCCATGTATGAATGATTTTTTTTTTTACACTAAATCTTATTTATAATGTATTAAGCATCTGATGCTGCATAATATCAGGTATAATAAACATGTTTTCTCACAATATTATACCACTCTAGCATGTTTAAGAAACATCTTTGTAGTTTCTGCAAGAAAAAGAATAAGCTGTGAAACTCATGCCAGACTTGATGTAGTGAGAAATAGAAAAATCTTCTCAATGAGATAATTTAGAAACCTACAAAACATGTCTGAATGTAGATGGCTCTTTAAGATAACATATACATTTATGAAGGAGACATGCAAGCCATGTGTTTAAGCATCTCCCTATATTATACGTTGAATAGTTTGGGTAAGGAGTTTAATTGGGGGTATCCTTCACCATAGAGCAGAAACTGAAAAGAGGTCAGGCCTGGAGGAATGCACCTTAGAGCAGACATTTGTAACACCCTGGCACACTGGAAGATGTACAGGGGTGCTCAGTTCTGCCCATGCTAGTGAAGTTCTTTGGGCATTTAGGAAGGAATCCATGATAGGAGTTGTATAGCCTGTTCACCCGTGTGCAGGATAAATATTATCCATTTTTTCCTGTGTCACAGTATATAAAAGTCATGGGAAATACTATAAAAGAATCTTTTTTTCCCCTTTTTAAAAAATTCAAAGTAATATGAGGGTACAAATTTTTAGGTTACATTGTTCTCACTTCCAAGGTCAAGTTCAAGTTGTAGAAGAGCCCTTCTCCCAGGGGGCATGCTAAATACCCTTGCACTGTGCACATTAGGTGAGATTCCCCCCATTTGCCTCCCTCCTCCCTCCAATCTTCCTCCCCCGTCCATCTGCCTTCTACTTCCTCACTCCCACCCTCTTACTAGATTATATTTGTGTTTTATCTTTCATATGGGTGTGCAATTGTTTATACATTGGTTTCATATTAGTGTTCAGTACATTGGATACTTATTTTTCCATTCTTGAGATACTTTACTAAGGAGAACATATTTCAACTGCATACAGGTAAACATAAAAGATGGAAAGTCTCCATCTTTTTATGGCTGAATAGTACTCCCTGGTATACACATACCACAATTTGTTGATCCATTCATGAGTTAATGGGCATTTGGGTTGCTTCCATGACTTGGCAATTATGAATTGAGCTGTTATATACGTTCTGGTGCAAATGTCTTTGTGGTAAAATATTTTTGTTCTTCTGGGTAGATACCTAGTAATGGGATTGCAGGATCAAATAGAAGGACAACTTTTAGTTCTTTGAAAATTCTCCATACTTCTTTCCATAATGGTTGCATTAGTTTGCAATCCCACCAGCAGTGTAGAAGTGTTCCCTTTTCTCCACATCCATATCAGCATCTGCAGTATTGGGACTTTGTGATGTGGGCCAATTTTATGAGGTTAGGAGATATCTGAGAGTGGTTTTGATTTGTATTTCTCTAGTGATTAAAGAAGATGAGCACTTTTTCATGTGTTTTGTTGGCCATTCTTCTGTCTTCTTGGGAGGTTCTGTTTATATCTCTTACCCAGGGATGAATGGGGTTGTTTGTTCTTTTCTTTTTAATTAATTTGTGTTCTGCATAGATTCTAGTTATCGGGCCTTTGTCAGACTCATAACATGCAAAAATCTTCTCCCATTCCAAGGGCTGTCTGCTTGGTTTGGTTGTGGCACCCTTATCTGTGCAGAAGCTTTTTAGCTTGATCAAATCCCAGTTATTTATTTGGTGTTGCTGCAATCGCCAGCAGGGTCTTCCTCATAAAATATTTTCAGGCCAATATTTTCAAGTGTTTTCCCCATACTCTCCTCTAGAATTTTTATGGTTTTGTATCTTAAATTTAAATCCTTTATCCAGTGAGAATCAATTTTTGTCAATGATGAAAGATGTGGGTCCAGTTTCAGGCTTCTACGTGTGGCTACAGCTCTCCCACCACCATTTATTAAATAGGGTTCTTTTCCCCAGTGCATGCTTTTGTTAGGCTTATCAAAGACCTGATAGCAATATGTGGCTGCCTTCATCTCCAGATTCCTTACTCTATTCCATGGATCTATGTCTCTATTTTTGTGCCAGTACCATGTTGTTTCCATCACCATAGACTTATAGTGAAGTCTGCTAATGTGATGCCTCCAGATTTGTTTTTATTTCTAAGAATTGAATTAGCTATTTAGGGTTTTTTCTGGTTCCATATGAAATGAAGTATTGTTTTTTTCAAGTTCTTCAAAGTATGACATTGGTGCTTTGATGTGGATTGCATAAATCTATAGATTGCTTTGGGTCGTATGGACATTTTAACAATGCTGATTCTTCCCAGCCATGAGCATGGTATGTTCTTCCATTTGCTAACATCTTCTGCTATTTCTTTTCTCAGGGTTTCATAATTCTCTTTGGAGATCTTTCACATCCTTTGTTAGATATATTCCTAGGTATTTCATCTTCATTGGTACTACTGTAAAAGGAATAGAGTCTTTGATTTTATTGTCAGCTTGACAATTGTCAGCATATATGAAGGCTACTGATTTGTGGGTGTTGATTTTGTATCCCAAGATGCTGCCATAATCCTTCATCACTTCTAAGAGCTTTGTTGTTGAATCCCTGGGATTTTCCAGGCACAAGATCATATCCTCCATAAAGAGTGAGAGTTTGATTTCCTCTGTCCCCATTTGAATACCCTTGATCTCTTTCTCTTGTCTGATTGCAATTATAAAAGAATCTTCTTTGTCAATACGGTAACCTTGCTGAAGAATTGAGACTTTCCTCATGGAATTTGTACAGGGAGATATGGAAAAATTATAAGGCTGACAAGATTTATTTTCTGCACTACTCATCATATTTTAATATAGTTGAGGAAAAAGAGCCTAAAAAATGCATCAAACCTATAAAATACTTGATCCCAAGGACCACAAAGTGATAAAGTTCATGCTTGTGCTTTCCAGAGCATTCAGGCTACACTGACAGGCAGTTGTACAAGATCAGAATGAACCTTCTGGATGAAGTGTTCTTACCACCACAGAGATTAAATAGCTCCCTCCTTTATAACCTCTTACCATGTTGTACATACTTCATAGCTTGTGTGTAATTGTTTGCCGTGTGACACAGTGCGTAATTACAAAACAGGTCCCTATTTTCTTTCCTTCTTAGAAGAAATCCTCAATCTGTGTTTGGCCCCCATTCCTTATTGTCTCCTAAACATTTTGTTCTCTCTTGCCTATCTTTCTTTCTTCTCCTCCTGGTCCCTTTCACTCACATACAAATGTACACCATCTCCACATATTTAATCACCGCCCCAACTTGCCACCACCTTTAGATATTGTCTTATCTCTATGATTCCTTTCATACCAAGTTTCTCAAAATACTGTGCTATACTCATTCTATGCTTCCTGCTATTTTATTTACTTCTTGACTTTCTGTGGTCCGATTTCCAACCCTAAACACTGGCCAGGACAACATCAGTTATGATCTCTCACTACCAAATCTTACTCAACTTGATGTGAGCTACTCTACCCTGAAAACTCAGGCCTCCACTCATTCAGTCACTATTCCCCCTTTCTTGAATCTCTTCTCCCCTCCATGAGCTCTGGCCTCCTCCTCTCAGGTCTCTTTCCATCCTCCTTTTTCTCTTTCTCTCCTTTAACAGTCAACACTACTAGGTTTCTGCTCTTGGTCCTTTTTCTTTCTTGTACTTTACACTTCTCCTTGGCAGTTACTTGAATACTCCATAGGCAGCACAATTAAACATGTCCAAATCTGTACCAGTTACCGTATATACTCGAGTATAAGCCGAGGTTTTTCGGCACAAAATTTGTGCCGGAAATCCTGAACTCGGCACAAATTTTGTGCCGAAAAAACTCGGCTTATGCTCGAGTATATACGGTATCTTTCCTCAAATGCCACTTACTCCCTGCTTTCTCTCTTCCATACTCTCTATTTTGGTCAATAGCACCACTATCAGACCAATTGTCTAAGACAAAAATTTGAGAGTTGTATTAAAGTTACTTTTAAATTTTGTTTTTGTGGTTAGAAGCAATAAGAAATCAACTCTACATAGTATAATAATATTTAAGTAGGCATTTTAAAAGGATACTGGCATGTTTCACAGAATTGAAGAAAGAATTGACATTGGAAGTTAAGGAACCAGGACATCACTAGGGCTTCTTAAGAAGATCATCATCTTTTCTCCAGAGCCTAACCACAAACATAACTCTCAGTTTCTGTCTCCCTGTATCTAAGTTTCTTTCCTGTTCCCAGGGAAAAAATTGTATTGTCCAAAAAATTGTATTGGATCACATGTCACTTGAAGGTCAATCAGTCTTAGTCCAAAGAGTAAAAAAATAAATTTGCAACCCATGTAACCAATAAGGAATTGGTACCACAATATAAAAAGATTCCCTACAAATAATTATCCCTATGCCACCCCACTCCTCTACCCACTCCCAAAAAACAATAGAAAAATGGGCAAAGGAAATAAATAACTTTCAAAATAAGAAACAAGTATTGTCAATAAAGGATGAGAAATTGCCCAATCTCAGTAGTAATCTAGAATGCAAATTAATAAAACAAAGACAATAATTTCACATTAATCAGAATTGCAGAAAATTATTAGGTCCAACAATACAAACACTATTGCTGAGGATGGAGGAAGCAAATACTCATCTAAATACTTTAGAGAATGCTTTGGGAATACTAAGTAAAGTTAGCTATAAGTTTTACTTCTGGCTCGGTGCCAGCCACATGCACCAAAGCTGGCAGGTTCGAGGCTGGACTGGACCAGCTAAACAATGATGACAACTGCAACAAAAAAATAGCCAGGCATTGTGGCGGGTGCCTATAGTCCCCTGAGGCACAAGAATTTTGTAAGCTGAAGAGTTTGAAATTGCTGTGAGCTGTGATGCCACAACACTCTACTGAGGGTGATAGAGTGAGATTCTGTCTCAAAAATAATTAAAAATAAATTAAAAATAAAAGTTTTACTTCTAGGTGTTTGCCCTACAGAAATTTTACACTGGTGTATAAGGAGATACATACAAGAATTATATTGCAACACTCTTTCTAATCAAAGCCACATAATTATCCCTCAGTATAAAAATAGAAAAATAAACTGTATTTTATTCATAAAATAGAATAGTATACAGTAATAGTAAAATAGTACACAGTAGTGACGATGAGTTAACTAAAGCTATATGCATCCAGAAAGATAAGTTCTGCAAAAATGTTGAGAGATAAAAAGAGTCCTTCTAGCATGATGGCATGGGGAGTTCCACTGAAGTGGGAGTCCCCCATGAAACTGATAAAAAATTATTTAAAAGACATTACTTAGGGCCTCTGGAAATGCTCCTAAGGGAAAACAGCAAATGAAGAAACATTTAGGAAAATCTATAAATTCAGTTTAAAAAGCCAGTGTCTGTGTTATTTGAACCAAGACTGCTCCCTCCCTCCTGTTTCTGGCTTTGTAAGGCAGAGATTCCACTTGACACTGCTGCAGGGCTCCCTGTGTCCCTAGCTCACAGCAAGAAAAGAACTTTAGCCTTTCTCATCCAGCCCCTAGAAACCTAAGTAGTGGAGGAGTGTGGTCAAGTGGTGAGGACCTCCTTTTTCTCCTCAGCCCCCACTCACGGAATGTAGGCTCCAGCTTGGCACAGCATGCTAAGAATCCTGGCGCACTGATGACCTTACTACCCCCCACACACAGCAGCAGTCCCATGCCTGGAAAGGCAAGCCACGAGGTCCTCAGAGGGCTGCTCCCTCCACTGAGTGCTCAGTCCTAAAGCAGGGTTGCCATTCAGAGAGAAGCTGTCTGCTGTCCTCAATCCAGCTAGAGAGCAATGGCTCAGAGATTTATATGAGGGAGAAGAAGCAGGTCTAATTTCTTCCCAAATGAACTGACTGCACTTGTAACAGAGCACAGAGAGTATCAGACCTAAGAGTATTCCCAAGAAAAATAGAGGTTGTAGTGAAATGCGATTGTGAAGAAACTGACGGGTTTAATGAAGATACAGACTAGCAGCTGGTTTATAAGAGAGATGTGGAGGAAGGCCTGCTGGAATCAGAACAAATATCAAACACTGATCTCAGAAATTACACATGCTCCTTGAATTATGATGGGGTCATTATTTCCCAATAAACCCATTGTAAATTGAAAATATAATAAGTCAAAAATGCATTTGATATATATAACCTATCAAATGTATAGCTTAACCTATCCTAACTTACATGCGCTCAAAACATTATGTTAGTGTATAGTTGGGCAAAATCACCTAACACATGAGGACTTTTCAGGTGGTGCCCTGGGTGTGCAGTTGTAGGAAGGTTTGATTTTCCTTTTACAATTGGTGCCAAAGGTGGGCGGGGTGACTTAATTGCTGGTTTTTCTCCACAGCTGAGACTTCAACCCAGAGTAATTGTTTCACTAGGGTTGAACAGAAACCCGTTGGAAACAAGACAGAACCATTTAGCCCCACCACACCAAACAGGGCCCCAGTTTCTCAGGCCACAACACTGTACGGGCCCTTGACAAAGCCCAGGGGGAAAAATCAAAGGGAATAAAGCAAACATGGGGCAGAATCAGCAGAAAAACTCTGGTAACATGAATAACCAGAGTAGATCAAACCCCCCCACCCCAGGGAAAGATATGGCAGATGTAATTGAAGATCCCATTCATAAACAACTGGCTGAGATGTCAGAAATTGAATTCAGAATTTGGATTGCAAACAAGATTAATACAGTGGAGGAAATTTTGGAATTAAAAGTTCAAGCAGAAATTCAAAAGTCAGAATTAGGAATTCGAGGAGAAATTCAAAAGTTCTCTCAAGCATTCAACAAATTTAAAGACAAAATCACAAAAGACATAGAAACACGAAAGCAAGAATTTACAGCCCTCAAAGATCTGAAAAATACAATAGAATCCTTCAGTAACAAAGTGGAGCAAGCAGAAGAAAGGATTTCTGACATTGAAGACAAAGCCTTTGAACACTCCCAAACTCTCAGAGAGGAACAGAAATGGAGAGCAAAAATGGATCATTCTCTCAGAGAACTCTGGGATAATTCGAAGAAGGCTAATATCAGACTCATTCGAGTTCCTGAAACCGATGAACTTGAATTGCTAGGCACAGAGGTCCTTCTCCATGAAATTATAAAAGAGAATTTTCCAGACATACCTAGAGATTCTGAAATTCAGATAGCAGACAGTTTCAGAACCCCAGCATGACTCAATCCCAATACGGCATCCCCCAGGCATATCGTAATCAACTTCACTAAAGTTGATATGAAGGAGAAAATTCCTAAAGCAGCCAAACGAAAGAAAGCCATTACCTACAAAGGGAAGAATATTAGAATGACTGCAGATCTCTCTGCTGAAACTTTTCAAGCCAGAAGAGGGTGGTCATAGACTTTTAATCTCCTAAAACAAAATAACTTTCAACACCGGATCCTGTATCCAGCTAAACTGAGTTTCATTTATGATGGAGAAATTAAATACTTTAATGACATTCATATGTTGAAGAAATTTGCCATAACCAAACCATCTCTTCAGAACATTCTCAGACCTATCCTCCATAATGACCAACCCAATCCTCCACCACAAAAGTAAACTCACTCAGAAACTTTTGATCAAACTCCAACTTCCACAGTG
>CAUYPK010017986.1:0-28606 GCA_963574355.1 Loris lydekkerianus | reverse complement strand
TGTGAAGGTTGGAGTTTGATCAAAAGTTTCTGAGTGAGTTGACTTTTGTGGTAGAGGATTGGGCTGGTCGTTATGGAAGATAGGTCTGAGAATATCCTAAAAAGCTGGTTTGGTTTTGGCAAATTTCTTTAGCATATGAATGTCATTAAAGTATTTAATTTCTCCATCATAAATGAAACTCAGTTTAGCTGGATACAGGATCCGGGATTAAAAGTTATTTGGTTTTAGGAGATTAAAAGTCAATGACCACCCTCTTCTGGCTCGAAAAGTTTCAGCAGAAAGATCTGCAGTCATTCTAATATTCTTCCCTTTGTAGGTAATGGATTTCTTATATCTGGCTGCTTTCAGAATTTTCTCCTTCATATTAACTTTAGTGAAGTTAATTATGATATGCCTGGGGATGTCTTATTGGGATTGAGTCATGCTGGGGTTCTGAAACTGTCTGCTATCTGAATTTCAGAATCTCTTGGCATGTCTGGAAAATTCTCTTTCATAATTTCATGGAGAAGGGCCTCTGTGCTTTGCAAGGCCACTTCATTACTTTCAGGGATTCCAATGAGGTCGATATTAGCTTTCTTCAAATTATCCCAGAGCTCTCTGAGAGACTGATCTGTTTTTGCTCTCCATTTCTTTTCCTCTTTGAGAGTTTGTGAGCATTCAAAAGTTTTGTCTTCAATGTAAGAAATCCTTTCTTCTGCTTGCTCCGCCCTGTTAGTGATGGATTCTACTGTGTTCTGAAAGGGAGATGAATGGGCAGACTCTCTATAACCAGAGAAGTTTACCAGACCTGTGGAGCTAAAATACTCAGGGAAGCAAATGTTGGAGATGGAGTGCCTTTAGGTCAGATATACTGAAAAAAAAAAAAAACATAAATAGTTGAGAATCTACTAAACAGTGAAGATATTTATGTCAAGTTGTGTTTCAAGTTGTGTTTTAAAGAGTCCATAAAATTAAAATTACACGTACATGAGTCTCTTTAACATGTATAACCAGTATACAAACATAAAATGATTTTACTATTCAGACTTTATAACTAATATCAGACATTAAGGTTATATGAAAACCAAGGAGGAAAATATTGGTCTTATAACAATAAATAAATAAAAGCAATCTATGTGGCTCTGAGAAAACAAACCAGAGGAAAGAAGAAAGGGTACAGAGAGATACATTTCCAATGATAAGAAAATAGTCATAACCACCTCCCACCCAAAAAAAAAAAAAATCCTGCATAATAAAAGCTTTATCATCTGCAAACTTGAGACAATGGCCAAAGCAGACCATTTAAAACCCAATCAATCCCATCATTCTAAAACAAGACATATGCTGTCCTTGGTAAAGTGACTACTATCAGGATATTACCTTCCATAAGAGGAAGACGGATCAGAGAGCTAATTTCCTCAACAACTAAACAATAACTGTCAATACTCATTAGAAATGTGATTCTGAGAATACAGAACAAAGACAACAGTGTCAGATGGCATCAAGCCCACTGAACCAGCCAAGGATTTACAAGTACTGAGAACAATAGTCTGGTTTATGGGTGTGTGCTACTGACAAGGAGACCACAGAGGATTGATTGCATGTGACTATAAACCATAAAGTGACTCTGTCTGAACATCATATACTTTAAAAAGAAGAAAAGAAAAAAATTATAAAACAAAATGTTCTGAATAAATGATCCCTTATTGTTGGAGCCACATGAAGGAAACCGCCAGGACACAGATGGAAAGTACAAGCTTGCAATAGGTGAGGCTCACCAGAGGTGTAGAAGAGCCGCGAGAAACCTCCACAATGGCTATTTATTGAGACGATACACAGCAGGTGTGGGGAATGCCCAGTAATGATGTACAAGGGCTATGTGCTTAGGGATCACCAAATTCTCTTTCTTCAAGTGCTCTTCCCCCACGACCCCTACAATGCAGCACCGTAGAATGTTCCAAGTTTAACACCTGCTTACTAATGAGTGACTCATCTTATCCCATTCCAGAACACTGAGCCGTTTGGAGGCTTTCCCCCAAGTTACAAGACAGCTCCAGGTTTGCCAGAAGACTGTCCTGTTCTCAGCGTTTCCTTTGATGTGTTAAGAACCGGTGACTATCCTTGCAGCATTCCATTCCTCTACACCTTATAACTATGACTTTTGAAAAAACTCGAGCAATAGATAACAGATGAAAAAGAATTATAAAGTAATATGGTACCATTCAATGCTAACTTTTCAAGATCCTAAGCCAATCCATAATTTAGTCCATCAATATAATTTCCAATACCTTTTACATAGGCAACACTGCCAGTATCCAGTGTGAACCGTAGGTGAGCAATTCTCCAGGGAATGAAGCAGATGGAAGTGGACTGCAAGTCACCATCAGATCCCTTCCAACCTGCTTTCCACCACATACCACATCCATGTACACAATGTGACCGTCTTCCCTTACGGTTTGAGGGATTCAAATAGATAGAGAATGTTAATTTACGGTTTCTTAAACATCTGGATAAATCATTAGCAAGGAACAATGTCAATATCCTCTTTGAGATTTTTTTATTTTTTTAAAATTTCAGATTAATATGACGGCATGTACAATTAGGTTACATTGCTTGTATTTGTAAGATAAAGTCTGAGCTGCTGTTGAGCCCATCACCCAGAAGGTGTGCTATGTACCCCTATATCGTACCCATTAGATAGCAACTTACCAAACTCCCTCCCCACTTCTTGAATTTAATTGTGTTTTTCTCCTGTGTGGGCCTGTAGTGTTCATCCACTACTTTCAAGATAGTATTGAATACATGGGATGCTTGCTTTTCCATTCTTGTGATACCTTACTTAGGAGAACATTCTCCAAATTCATCCACATTAATACAAAAGATGTAAAGTCTCCATCTTATTATGGCTAAATAGTAGTATCCCATTGTATACATATACCACAGTTTATTAATCCACTCATGGGTGATAGGCACTTGGGTTGTTTCCACATCTTTGTAATTATGAATGGGCTACTAAAAACATTGGGGTGCAAATGTCTTAATGATAAAATGATTTTTTTTTTCTTCTGGGTAGATGCATAGTAATGGAACTGCTGTATCAAATGGAAGGTCTACTTTGAGCTCTTTGAGGATTCTCCATACTTCTTTCTAAAAGGGTTGTATTAGTTTACAATCCCAACAATAGTTCATAGGTGTTCCCCTTGCTCTGCACCCACAACAGTATCTGCAGCTCTGGGACCTTGTGATGTGGGCTAGAGAAGTATTTTTAAAGATCTACACACTTTGTTTGACTCTGAGCTGCCATACCCCACCTGGTGTGCATGCACACACATCTGCAGTGTCTGCTGAAAGCTGGCAACAGGCTTCATAGTTACCTGGTGCCCTAAACCTGTCATTAAGTATTCAGACTTCATCTTGTGGCTTGTTTTTTCAACCCAAGAACCTTAAAATTCTGTACAGTTTACTGTATTGCTTTCTTTTTCAGGATCTGAGTGTGTGCCATTTATTCATGTTTCAGATTTCTGAAAGATCCACAAGAGAAAATATCTAGATTGCTTAATTATTTTTTCCAAAACAATTAACCACTTCATAGAGGAAGTTATTTCTTTCTCCCAAGCCAGTGAGGCATTGTCCTGGGCTCATATCAAATGGAGGCTTAGTTCTCGTGGATTCAGATGCTCCAAATGTCCAAGGGTAGCACCAACACCGAAAAGAAAATTGGGTGCTTTTCCAATGCCATTTCACAGCCTCATTATTATCACTATGCTGACCTTCCTGTCCAACCTTATGACTGATAAGGATATTCCCTTTTTTACTCAGCTCTCTGAAGGGCTACTCTGCTTGGATATATCAGAGTTTAGTCTCAAACAATACCCAGCTCCACTGAAGAAGCCTCTGACTCGGTTATGAAGCTGCACAGAGCAAAAAGGCTGAGTCTGGTTGGCTATGTCACCAACTTGTCCACAACGTTGGGTAAGTCTCTGTTTTAGTCTCTAGAGAGGCATGGCAGGTAAAGCCAGGTGGCACCTCATGTCTCTTCTAGACCTAACATCAGAGAGGTGCTTCACACAGGCAGCACACAGACCCCGCTCTCCTTGCCCTGGATGTGCTGCCCCCACCAGGACAGCTCCACCGCAGTGCTCTTGCCAGCAGTTCTCACTACCCCAAAGCCACCCTTCACTGAGGGATCTCTGCTCAAGCTAAGAAACAAACAGATCCGTCTGCATCCAAGTTCTTACCATGCTTCTTTAAATTTTAAGAATAGCAGAACAATACCCACCAAACACCCACAACTGTACCAGTACCAAGAATATACACGATGCTGACCTCAAGGGATATAAAGGCTGAAAAGGGGCAGACAGGCAACTGCAGCAAGCCAGGATGAGCATGACAACTGCAACAAGGATGTGACATGAAATGAACATGGAGAAAGTCACACCTAGCCCCAACACTTGTCCAAAGTGCCATGGCAGTAAATCAGCTAGTGCTCCAGGTAGAGGCACACCACACTCCCTGCCACTATTCTCAATGCCCTCTTCTGAATGTTGTCTTAATATTAATACTTATTGTAGCTACTACTGGCAACTTGCCCTGAAACACCCAAAAAGCAAGTGAGGGAGCATGCTTCCAACTCACATCTGCCCTACCCAAGACTCACAATCATTTTGTTGAGTTCCAGGTCCCTTTGGGAATTAGATGACAGTAAGAGACCCCTTCCCCAGAAAAATGAACATACACCCACTGACACCATTCTAGGCTTCACTATTTGACAGGAAATTTGTTTTTCTAATGACATTATGATGATACTATAATAAAGCTCAATGCCTGAGGATTTTTCTGGATTAAGCTACCCAGCCAAGTATCTTCCATTTATTTCTTGTTTTTCACTCCAAATGCCTTTGTGGCCTATTGGAATTCCTCACCATCCCACACCTCCTAATTTGTTTCCTTGAACCCATGCTACACAAGGACACCTGACCACTTTCTGACATGTCACACATGATATTAAAAAACACTTCATGATCCAAATCACAGCTAGTATTTAAGAATTTACATGCAAGTCATTTGACATGATTTATATTTCATAGGGTTGTTTTATTTTTGCTTGTTTGTATTTATTTATCTACTCATTTGAGATAGGGTCTTACTGTCTCCCAGGCTACAGGACAGGAGCCATATTATAGACATTATAGACGGGAATCTGGATATATTGTCCAGGCCTCAAATGATCCTCCCACCTTTATCTCCCAAAATGCTGGCATGAATGGCATAAGCCATCACAACCAACCCACAGGGTTGCTTTTTGACTGACAGAGACAGGAGGCAAAGCTGGGCATGAGATCTAGATGTGCACTACTAACATCTTCACAGTGCCCCTCTTAAGCTCCCTAGCCTATAATTAAAAAGCCCCAAAATTCTGCTTCCAGGAATGTCTTTCTACCAGATGATCCCTCTCTCCAGTGCAACCCCTGCCTTAGACATACATGTCTACCTTCCCTGAACCTGCCATGCTCACCTTTTCCTTTCCACTCTCCATGTGCCCCTCTGTAAAACTCTGGTCTGTCCTACCCATCCACCAGGACCTCTCCTCAGAGCCCCAAGGGACAAACACCCCCTTCCTTTTAAGTCTGAGAAAATTTAGCTCTCCCTTAAGCATTGAGCTTTATGCTACCTCTCATTACATCCCTTTGAATATAGATAATGGAAGTTGTCCCTAAAATGATCCTGGGACTGTCCTGCCCGGGTTAGCTAATTCCTAGAACTAGCAAACAACAACTCACCAGGGAGTGAGTGTACCTTCCACATACAAACCAACCAATCCAAAGCTCGTAGTCCCCACTAGCTCCATAATGCATCAAGTCCAACCTAATCACCCCAGGGCCAGGAACCAGACAACTGAGGCAGTGTCTATGTCCATAGCTCACTGAAGTTATTTATACTGGGCAATCCTAAGGCTGCTGTCCACCCTTTCCTCTGGCACCCTATGCCTCCTGACCCATCCTCGAGCTTCTCTGGGTGGCCCTCCTTGGTGCATCAGGACACCTATGTCTAGGGAACTGTGAGCAAAAATCTTCTTCCATCACGATGGTCGTTTCTGTGTCTGCATAGCTTACCACACCTGATGAAAGCAAACCCCAGGTACATTTTAAAACATGTGAGGACTTCAGCTCTTTTATGGCTCCCCCTTTCTACCCAAACATATTTTTAAAATAGTACCATGTACATTGAGTCAAGTGGGTCAAAGAAATATAAACATGGGCAGAAGCAGACAGACACAAAGGTTTAATCTTTTAGAAGTGAACAAATATGTAAGGCATACAAATAAAAAAAAATGCCTAGGGAATATACTTACATGCCTCTAAATTATAAAAATATACAGAAAAGTTTTAATTTAATATTTTCTATTACACCTCAAATTATCACTGTATTACTCTCAATGTCTCTATAGTCTACTGTGACTTTAGTTCCTTTCTCTAACATTGCTTGAGGACTCCACACAATATTAGAGGGCTCATCTATGCCCACAGCATGACACTAATAAATGTTTTAATTGACTAATGTGTACAAATTATTTCACAAGTTTAAAGGTTTTTTTTAATGAGACAAATTAGGATGTGTCATTTAGGATGTGACGCCTGGATGTTTCAATTTCATCTTCAGAGAAGCTCAGATAACATAATTGAGTTCACTTAGTCTCCAGAGTGAACTAGGGGCTTGGATACTCTCCCTAGTAATTCTTTTTTTTCTTTCTGAGACAGAGTCTCACTCTGTCACCCAGGCTGGAATGCAATGGTGTCATCATTGCTTATAGCAGCCTTGAACTCCCAGGCTCAAGTAATCTTCCTACTTTGGCCTCCTGAGTAGTTAGACTACAAAAGCCCATCACAACACCTGGCTAATTTTTGTTACATGTTCTCTTTTAGAAGTGGGTCTCACTCTTGCTCAGGTGGGTCTCAAACTCCTGAGTTCAAGGGATCTTCCCACCTAGGCCTCCCACTGAGCTAGAATTACAGGCATGACCCACCCCACCTGCCCAGCCTTCCTAGTAACTTTTAATCACTTGTGTGGCATCTAGTTCACCCTCCTGTGCCATCTTTTCAATTTCAGGGAAATAGCAATTTTAATTCCCTTTACTATACTTCAAGTAATAATGGGACAGGCAATACATTTTGCAGGGGACTTTGATATCTTTGAAGTGAAGAATTTGTGAGAAAATAATCCACTCTTCCTGTCCATGATACACATGCTTTAGGGACTGGGGCATCGTCACATTTGGGGAGTTTCAGCTATTCTGCTCAGGACTTAGGGTGAAAGCGTGCTGCTGCTACAAAGTGCATGGTAGCCCTGAAGGTGGCAGTGATTCCTCACAAGGGATTCCTCCAAGGGACAGGGCTGTCCTCCCCTCTCCTGAGTCTTAACACAAACACAACCTCCACAGAGAAGTGCTCTCTGACTTCCTCCACCCCAGCCCAACTCTCTCTTATATCCCACCTTTGCTTTCTTAACAGTCCTTCTTATAATCCAGAGTCATCTCTTTCTTCTGTTTACCTTTCTCTTCCTAAGGAAACCGGAAACTTGAGTAAAATACTCAACTAACATCTAGTAAAACAATACATTGGACAGGGGAGCCCATCCACTTCTCAGCAGAGTTTGAGATAATAGCTATACAGTTCCTGAATAATGAGACAGAAGGTGGTGTCCATCCAATTTAGTAACTAATATATGCCAGGCAACTGGTCTTTGAAACATAACTGTCAGGTGGGCACCGATTTAGAAGGGTGGAAATGCTCAATTGACTGGCCCCAGCTCACATAGCTAGTCAATAGGGAAGCCAAGATTTAAACCCAGGGTGTCTGGCTGCAAACCTTACATTCTACAACACTCCATTAGAAACAGATTAAGAGCTAGGAACTATTTCTGAAGTAGGGTCAGAATGCTATACCTGTAAGCTATTTTCAAGACTCACACTCCTCTGGATTTGTTTCTGTGTTGTAATATATGGGTCATTACAAAAGTTTTGAGATATACAAAAATCAAGAAAAATAAAATCTGCAGGGACAGAAACAAATGAAGCCCTGCCAGCAACACCAGTAACCCAACCAAGTTGAAACTTGTGTGGGTAAATCAGAAAGGACACTGTCAACTATGTTTCTTGGAAGTAACAAAGTCTGTTTCAAAACTTTCCTATGTACACTAGCCTTTGCCAAGTCTTCCTTAAATGTTAAGGACTTGATTCAGTAAGGATCACTCTAAGTTTGAGTACATAGCTGACCTGCGTACTACCTCCTATTTAGGCCAGAACACAGGGGCAACAGTTAGCAGAGGGACAGGGAGTAGATATTGGGGAACAGTTACTCCCTGCTATGTGGAGATCCTATTTTATTGTCAAACTTAAGGAATTCCAGTATTACATTTCTCAAAGTATCCATTTCCTCATCTGTACTGATAAGAACAAAATATCAGCACTACCCTGAATATATTTGATCTGTGAGGATAGGACCCAGTATCACGCCCCTGACAGATTCAGCACAGTGGCTAAAAACATGAGCTCTGCAACTAGACTGCTGGGTTTGCTACCAGACCCTGGACTAGTTATTAAGTCACTCTTGGCCTCAGTTTCTTCATCTGTAAAATGGCTGTAAAATAGTTAACAGAAATAAAATGTTTCCAAATGGTCTCCACAAATGTTAGCTGTTACTAAAATTATTTAAGTCACTGTTTTCAGGTTTTTAATACCTCTGCTGGGTTTAAAAGAAAAAAATTTTAAAACTAGATTCATACTACCTAACATCATCCTCAGAGCTTGGCCAAGGCAGGTAATAACAAAGCCAGGATTAATTCTATATCCAAGAAAATAAAGTTTAACCAATAAGTGCATTCCTAGTATAAGAAAAAGGTAGACCTTATATCTGAGAGACCACTCTGCAATATCATTGGACATTCGTAAGAGAAACAGATTCATAAGTGTAGAAAAAGCATTTTGTGGGAGTGAGTGGTGATCATTATAGTTGTTGCATGTTTTTGTATGCTGTGTCATAAGAATGTTGGAGCTTGGGCTGGGCACCCGTAAAACAATGGTTAGGGCACGGGCCACATACACCAAGGCTGGCTGGTTTGAACCTGGCCCCAGGCCAGCTAAACAACAATGACAACTGCAACAAAAAGTAGCCAGGCATTGTGGTGGCTGCCTGTCGTCCCAGCTACTGGGAGGCTGAACCAAGAGAATCGCTTAAGTCCAGGAGTTTGAGGTTGCTATGAGCTGTGACGCCATGGCACTCTACTGAGGGTGACAAAGTGATACTCTGTCTCAAGAAAAGTAAAAAGAAAAGAATGTTGGAGCTTGAATTAGAGCAATGAACAAACATTCATAAATTTCTTGTTATACTTGTCAAGAGTAGAAACAAAATCAGGGACATGATAGTCCAATTTCATGGGGATAATGCCATGAAGAAAACAGTAGTGTACAAATGGATTAAATGTTTATCTGAGGGGAGAAAAGGTGTCACTGATGAAGAGAGGTCGAGGTGGCCAGTAACAAGCAGAACTGAAGAAAACACTGCAAACATTCATTTAATTACGCATCAAAATCATTGGTTAACTGTGAGAAGCACAGTAGACCAAGTAAACTTCCACAGAGAAACAGTTAGGAACGTCTTAATTGAAAATCTTGGCCTTAACATGAACAACTCATGGCTCTTTCATCACCACAATGTACCAGTTCACACAGAACTGTCTGTCAAGAAGTTTTAGACAGTAAATAAATAACTGTATTGGAATACCCTCCCTACTCACTGATCTGTATCCCAGTGAAGTTTTTATTTACCCAAAGATAAAGGAGATATTGAAAGGAAGACATTTTGATGACATTCACGACAACAAGAGTAATATAATACCACCTCTGATGACAATTCTAGAAAAAAGTTCCACAGTTGCTTTGAAGGCTAGCCTAGGTGCTAGCACTGTGCATAGCTTCCAAGGGGAATACCTCCAAGGACACCATAGTGATATTCAGCAATAAGGGTATCCCATCCTACTGACCTTTCAGTTCCAACACAGAACACGACACCTTCCCCTACTGTGGGCATCCTCAGCTTGTATTGAGAGGATATCCATAGGTGTGGGCACACAACATATGGATTATAATGAACAAGTGCTAGAGAATGAAAATTTTATTTTTGTATAGATATCTTTGAGAGGGGAGGAAGACTAAGAAAAAGCAATGGCCTAAATTATGGAAATCTGCTTAAGATGGTTTTATATATGTATAAATTCCCCCCATTAAAAGAAAAATGGCCCTTCCTGGGAAACATAGCAAGATTCCATTTCTACTAAATATAGAAAAACCAGCCTGGCATTGTGGCAGGTGCTTGTAGTCCCAGCTACTTGGAAGACTGAGGCAGGAGGATGGCTTCAGCCCAGGAGTTTGAGGCTGTAGTGAGCCATGATGATACTACTGCATTCTACCCAAGGCAACAGGGCAAGACTCTGTCTCCAAAAAGAAAAAGAAAGGAAAGGAAAAAAAGAAAAATGAACTAACACTGCAAAATCAAATAAATATTCATGAGAATTTATCTGCAAAAAACACCCATATCTTCCCCCTTAAATCTGAAAAAGTCTTGTCTAAACCAAATTAGGTATGACAAATTCAATCTTCATTCAGCTATGAGACTTATTATTTCTCCAAATAGTCAGGAATTTCATTAGGCAATTATTCCTAAAACTAAGCATTCTTTTGATGGTTAAATTAAACCTAAAAAGTATAAGTACCTTTACCTACAGAAACAATAGCTCCTTCCATGATTTAATCACACACAATATTCTCTCCATCTGATTTTGATACTAATGGCCTATTTCAGACTTCAAAGAACTTCTCAGAGCAGGCAATTAATCTGTGCCAATTCACGATCCACGATATATCATAGCCCCTCTCCCCACCTGCTTGGATAAAGAAAATGGACCGTCAGGACACAACCAGCCTGCAGGGGACACACAGCTCATTAAGGGTGGGGGGCACAGGCCCTATGCCTGGTGTCCCAGAGGGCCAGGCTCTCAGCAGGCTCTCAACACTTTTTCCAACACTGGGCTGCCAAATATAAACAACGCCCCAGGGCACCTTCGGATACTAAAGGATGGATTAAGACATCAAATCATGCAAGAAAATTATAATACTGAGATTAACATATCATTTTTATATTCTAATAAGAATATTAAATATTCTAGTACAAAGGTACAGAAATGTAGTATTCCAAAATGTGACTTGCATGCGCAGGTCAACTCCACCTGTTCCTACCTAAGAGAACAAATTGTTCCTCTCAGTACATAGGGGTTTTTAAAACCCCAACTCTCATCTATTTTAAAGATGTAACAATGTTTCCCCAAAATGGAATTTTATCCATAGGGCTCTTAGAGATCACATCATCTGACCATCAAGCCATGTCACCTCCCAATTTATTGATAATAAGAAAGATAACAGTTCCTGAAAAATCCATGTTCCAGGCACCATGCTCTCTATGCATGTATTTGTGTGTATATATTTTATTTTTTGTGTCATTTATTTAGTCCTCAAAACTCCCCTCACAGGAGGTATCAAATTCCCAATTTCCTCTAGTGAGGAATTGAAGGAACATGAATGAAGTCACCATTTACTGTTGTCCAATTTCCTTAACTAAACTGTTGCTGTCGGGAGTTAACTAGAGTGTGAAAAGAAAAAAATACCTTCTCTCCTTGGATACAGATTTTATACAGGGGTTCAAAATAAGCCAGAAACAAGAGGACAAGGATCAGGTCGGGAACACTCGAGCAAGAGGCAGCAGATGACAGCAGAGTCTGGAGCCGGGGGTGTCAGACTACACAGCTTCTATTTTCCAAGATGCTTCCAATCCTTTTTTCCCCACCCAATCTCTTTTTCAACAACTGTTCATAATAATCACATAAAATCATTAATTGTAGGATTGGATTCCTAAAGTAAAAACTTGATAAAATGGTAGGAAAGAAGTCACTCCTTGGGACGGCGCTTTTTAAAGAAACAAACAATACAGCCCAATTAACCACTAATAAATGAGGGGGGGGGGGATTCGGTGCTGGGAGCAGTCAGCCCATAGGTGCATGCGCCCAAGTGCAGAAAGTTCTGGGAGATAAACTGCTCGGTTAGCACCACGTGTTGCAAATGGAAAAGAATCATGTTCTCTGTGTGCGAAGGGGTTGAATCCAAATGGGGACACAAAACACACTCAGACCAAGAAGCCTGAGGTATGCAACTCACATCAGGGTATACACAGTATAAAACAGTAGCAGAACTGACTATAGGAAGCAAAGAAAGTAATTTCAAGCTACAAAAAACAGACACGGTTGGGAGAAAGGAAGATTCCATGTGTGCGTCCCCCCCACACACTGAGACTCAAGGCCCCAGGACACTCAGGCCGAACCCACCCCACTGCTTCTCAGGACCAATTCAAACCATTTCTTCACTCTGTAAGCAGGTTATTTCCTGCTTACAGGTGATGGCATATTCTACCCTTTCTGAACAAAGACAGGGCTGGTAAAATTGTTCTGGATTAATCCCCCCCCCCCCAATCCCAAAGCAGCAGGGGAAAGTATGGGGAAAATTCTCACCTTCCGTTACTGTGTCTGCCCAAATGCTTTCCTTCAGAGTCCTTAAGGACCAGACCAAAGGTAGGCTCAGATAAGTGTTATGTTCAGGAGATACTTAGCCAAAGAGAAATCTGAGGAGACTACCTAGATCAGACAGTTTAGGAAGAAGAATATGAAGTGGATTTGAAAGGTGAGAGCTATAGGAAGAAAGAAAGAGCTAAAGGAAGAAAACTATAATAGAAGGGACCCTAGATGGCAAAAGGCCACTAACAAGAAACTGGCAGAGCTTCTGGGCTAAGCCTGTAGGTCTGCGTGAATCTGTGACCTCATTTTGAAAAAAGAAACCATTACAGTGTCAAACTTGCCCGCGGTTAGAAGGATTCAGACAGAAGATGTCCAAAATAGCAAATAGGAAGATGGTTTTGACTGTTTGAAAATAATTATAAAAATGTCAGAACTTCAAATCCATTTTTGTCTTTAAATTTTCAGTTTTTTAAACACAGATGAAGATCAGAATAGCAAAGCGCTTCTAATAGATGCAGTTACCAAGGCTCCTGCCTCTCAAAACAAACAAACAAGCTAACAAACAAAGAAACAGGCTGTGCTCCCCAGAGTCTCCTCTCTTATCAGATAATCCTTCTTGCAGTCATCCTTGCCAAACAAGCTCTCAGATGCTTTGCAGCATGGCTTTGCTCCCAGGAAACCTAATAAGATATTTATGAATGTTTCAGTGTCAAGAGTCTCTACAGTGGCAGAAAGGTCAAAGCTCTCCCCAGGCATCCCCACGAGGAGATTATATCTACTAAATACATAAGTAAATGCAGCAGACCTAGACTGATCTTTTTGTGTCATTTATTTTTTTTTTTAAATCATCAACTGATTAAGAAACTAGAATACGTTATTCAACCCAGCATACTAAGTGAGCCCCTTAACACACGTTAACCCACACCCATGGTTCTCTGTGCCACAGACCTTGGACAGCTCCCCTCCCAGGCACTACACTAGCTGTTCCAACCCTTCGTTCTCTCCAAACTCTGCTCTTCCCCAACCCCTTCACTCTGAGCTCTCTGTCCTTTCCCCCACATGGGGTAAACAGAAGCTTTTCGGTAGACTTGATTCACTGTCATTCATATAACACACAAACTCACTCCCCTCATCTTAGAAAAAAAAAAAAAGTCTTTTCTCTTCTTCCTAAGTTCATAAACTTTACACCTGAACTTAGGTTCTTTCTAGCATCCCTATTCTGGGTGAGCCCTCTACCTCCAGTGGTTTCTCTGGAATCTCCCCACAGCCTCCTTTTCCTGAACCTTGAACAGGGATCATCCCCAAGGTTCTGCCTTTGATCTTTATTCAATGTACTGAATCATTCATCCCATTTGTGGTTCAAGTCACCACTAGTGTGCTCATCAGGTGGTCATCAAGTCCACCCCTGGCCTTGACCTCTACCATAGCACTGTCTAGACCAATGTATGTAACTTCTCTGGATACATTGATTTGAAAGTCTCATACTCTGTAAGGTCAACGTAACCACAACTAATGTCTCCACCTCTGGTTCCCTCAATTATTTGGTAATACCACAATGAGTTTCACCAACCAAGTCAAACAGTCAAAAAAAGGACAAGGAAGCAAAAACAAGAAGCCTAATGTAAGAGCACACTATCAAAGAGTTATGACAAAAATAGATGGAGTGGCCCTTTAAAGGGAAAGATCTCTGTTAGGATTTTACTATTTGACCCCCTAAAATTAAAAATAAATGTATGAACAGCTATATAACACAAACACAAGCAAAAAGAAAGCAAAATCAAAAATGTTAGCATCACAATCAAGTTTTTGACCCAAATAACTAATAAGCATAAGGTCAGAGTAAAAATTACACCCATCTTGCCACCAATGTGGTAAATTTATCTTATATGAAATTAAATTTTATGTGAAATGTAAATTTTATTTTATATGACAACATGTAAAATAAAAATTCACAAGCAAATTGGCCCAAAAAGTTGTAATAGGAACCTGATGCTATTACCAAACTGACTAATTGGTCAAGCTAAAAATACAGATTCAAAGAATGTGATTGAAAAGTCTGAACAAATAAACTTTGGAGCCTATAGAGAATACATCTTCCTTCATAGTAGAGAGAAACGTAGAATAAGTCTCTCACACCTGCTCACAGACCCTGAAGCAACAGAGAATGGACAACAAAGGGAGACCCCATCTCTACACAAAACTTTTAAAATAATCCAGGTATAGTGATGGATGGTGGTCCCATCTCTGTAGGAGCCTGAGGCAGCAGGATAACTTGAGCCCAGGAGCTGAGGCTACAGTGGAATGAATATGACTGCACCACTATACTGGGCAAAAGAGCCAGACCCCATCTCTTAAAAACAAAATAAATAACTTGAGAAAAAAACAAAATTAAATTCAAGTGGGGGGAGAAGAGAAACAGAAGAGAGGAGGAAGGTGTGGGATTGGTAAGCTCTCTCCTAATGTGAACAATGTACAGTACACCCCCTGGTTGAAGGGCTCAATTGCAACCTGAATTGTCCCTCACAAATGCAAACAGTATAATCTAATCATCTGTACCCTGCTATTAATCTGAAATAAAATAAGTAAATTAATAAAAATAAATAAAATAAAAATTTAAAAAAATAAGTAAAATAAAACATGTGCACTTATAGCTTAGTCATGGACACCAAGGCCCAAAGATTAACTGGGAATGCTCCTGATTAATCTCTGTGTAGAATATAATACTGATTTAAAAGAAATAAAAATGTGCTAATTGGAAGCCCATATGTGTATGTATTTTATATATGCATATATTATATTGAGAAAAAAATCTTCGAAACTAAATACATATAGTAATCACAGAGATTGTTTAGAAGTTAGACTAACTGTAGGCTTTCTTAGTGCTGGTGCACAGATTTACTGTAAAGCAGATGGACTTCTAGTGGGTTTTATTGTTTGCACCATCTTACTGCCTGTACCTCAGGCGGATCACTCTCCTGGCGCTCTGTACTGCCATTGGTCCTCAGGCACTGCAGGGATGCTGATGAGTAACTTTTTGTGATGTGTTTCCTCATCCATGCAATGGAGATGCTAACTGGGACCGGCTCTGCCTTGCTTCTGAGGGCTCCAGGAGGACCACAGGCTGTGTCCAATGTGTTTACAACACCGGCTTCCAAGGAGGGTGCTGTGGGCATGAGCTACAAGGTGGACAGCACTGTGAGGAACGATGCACCCTACCTGTTCCCCAGGAAGAACATACCACGGAGGCCTCGCTCAGTCTGTCTTTCTGGGAATTACTCTTTTAAGAAGCTGAGAGTATGAGGAGCCAAAGAGCAAGGAGGGAAAAACACAGCAAGAAACTTAGCCATGGGAAGTGGTAATTCACCAGGTGCGTTCCCTAGGTCATCTCCCTTACTCCCTGACCCAAACAGCTGAGTAGTAACAAGCGGATCAGAACCACAAAGGCAGCACCCTGGATTGTCTCACCATGGAACCCCCAACACCAAGCACCAAGACGGGTGTGCCCTAGGAACTAAGAGTAAATATGTTGAATGAACAAATTTTAAACCTCAACTGACATAAGTGACCAAGGATGCCAGCTATCACATTAAATCCCAAACATACCTGGATTTGACAGTAGATATCCATCAGTTAAGCATGATAAACAGGCACTAAAAGCATTTAACCTGGCAGCCCCTCTTAGTAGTTTGTATATGAAAGCACAAAGTCAAAGGCACAGGATACATCAATTTCCAAGGCTTAAGTAACTGCACATCTCTGTGGGGGTTCTGCTTTGTTCCATAAGCAATTAAGTGTGAAGAGAAATGAGCAATGTGTTATGCCAGTTTCTTTCTGGTCAATTCTGACCTTCGCCTGCAGAGCAGAGTCCTTTGGCAAAGGTGTTCCACTTCCCACTGGCCCTGAACTATTCCCTGTGCTGGGAGAGATGTGAGAGGATCTCACATCAGGGATGACACAGCAAAGCCAGACAGTCAGAGACATATAAAAATAGATGTCATGCAATGTGCTAAGATCCACAGCAGAAGAGTCTGTGGAGAAGTGCTGTGGCTCAGAGGGGCAGCGGGACAAGGAAGACAATACTTCTTAAGGGAAATGCAGCCAGAGCCTTAAGAGCCAGGCTCCCCAGGAAAAGGGACTGGGAGAGTGGTCTGGGGAAAGTGCATGATTTAAGGCTGCAGCCAGACACAAGAAGAGGAGTGTGGGGAGATGGCATGGTAAGCTGGGGACAGAAGCAGAGTGGCCTTGTTTGCTTACTGGAGACAGAATAGAATCACAGTGCCTTGTCTAATTTAGAATAATAACCACCAGCAACAATAGAGAAGACAGAGCAAAATGGCTTCGAGGTGGTCGGTCTCTATTACAGGTGCAGACAGGAGACACCGAGTCAGCCCCAGGGCAGTCAAGCCTCTTCCTTGGCACTCTGATTCTCTGTCTGAAAAAGAGATCTGGTTTAAAACCCTTTACCCAAACTCACCAAGCCTCTTCCCAGGCACTCCAATTCTCCATCTTGGTCCTGGTGTACCCCAACTTATCTGGGATCCTCAGGGAAAGATGAGACTGGTAAGGTCAACTACACTGCAAAATGGGGTGGGAAAGTCATTTGAATTTTCTGTAAACTTCCATACCTATTTAAAAGATGTGCTTACTGTGGTGCAGGGCAAGACATAGGATAAAGTGAAAAAGTAAAGGACAAAGATGCCACCAAAAAATCACCATATGATAGAATACTGACATTCCTTGAAATGGTGGAGCATTAACTACTATTTCAAAGAGCAATGACACTATTATCCAAGGGACATAGAGTAGTAAAATACACAGAGACAGAAAGTAGAGCAGTGGTTGCCAGGGGTTGGGGGCTTGTTTAATGGGGACAGAGTTTCAGTTGTGCCAGATGAAAAAAGTTCAGGATTCAGGAGAGTGGTTGTTTGGTAATGACAATATTTTTATCATTACTGAACTATCTACTTAAACATGGTTAAGATGATAAATTTTATATTATTTATATTTTACCACAATTTTTAAAAAAAGGGTGGAGGGAGAACAATAAGCCTAGACAGTCTGTCACACAGGATGGGATACACAATATGTATGCTGTGTTCTGTTCTAGACATTTTCACATTTCTTTTTCTTTTCTTTTCTTTTCTTTTTTTTTTTTTTTTTGAGACAGAGTCTTACTATGTCACCCTCAGTAGAGTGCCATGCCATCTCAGCTCAGAGCAACCTCAAACTCTTGGGCTCAAGCAATTCTTTTGCCTCAGCCTCCCAAGTAGCTGGACTACAGGTGCTCGCCACAATGCCCGGCTATTTTTTGTTGCAGTTGTCATTGTTGGTTAGCTGGCGCATCATCTGGCTTCACAACAAGCCTTGGAGGGAAGTGTGCTTCTACTTAAAAAACAAGGAGACTCAGGTTCAACAACAGGTCATCCAGGCAATACTGACAGAGCCCAGGCTTACCTCCTAGTTAATTTTCTCCTTGTACAGTATCTACTTAACCTTCCTCTCTCTGGTTATTTCAAAAGAAAAAAGAAAAAAAAGATGGGTTACACTGCAAGTTTTTTTCACTAATATTACATACTTTTATTCAAAGTTCTCCATGACAACCTCAGGCAAATACTAGAATTAATCTTCATAATCAGGTTACTGAAAAAAGAAAATGTGTCTCATTCATTCCTTAAAAAACACCCACCCTACTTGATAAGCACATCATCTTTTAATCTCCACTAATGCTTTTCAAAACCTGTTTTCTTTCTTTTTTTAACTCAAGCGATACACATATTAAGACTGGTGGGAGAATTCTTACCAAACACACTATCTAAAATCCTAAAATGCAAACAACGGCAATATTAAAATGCATAAAGCACTCAGCCAGGCATGGTTTGAAGTGCTTTATCAATATCAAATCATTTAAAACTCAAAATATTCCTATGAAATATGCACTTAGGAGAGAGGTGGCAGCAAATGGGAACACCTTCAATAAAATCACCTGCAGTTCTTGTTGCCAACAGAAATCAGAGTCCCACTCCAGACCAAATAAACCTAGATTTCTTATGCAATGTAAGGTTAAACATAAAATATCTGATCCGTGTATTACAGACTTGCCTACCAAGTTGCCTTTATATGCATGCAACAGGAAAAGAGAGGTGCATTACAGCTTGCAGAACACAAATGTGTCAAGAATAAGCATCACAGCAAAGGTAAATATCAGCACTGACATCATTCTGCAAAGATTTCACAAAATTGCATCTGATAATTTTATGGGAAGCATAAACCGTGTCATAAAGGTTTTAGAGATAAAACAATTCCCTTTGCAGGCAGAGGCTATCTTTAAAGTCTTACCAAGAATAAAATGTGTCTTTTTTTTTTTTCATTTCTTTATTGTTTATTGTTGGGGATTCATTGGGGGTACAATGAACTAGGTTACACTGATTACATTTTTAGGTAAAGTCCCTCTTACGATCGTGTCTTGTGCCCAAAAGGTGTGGCACACACCAAACCCCACTCTCCTCCCTCTATCCCTCTCTTTGTTCTTCCTTTCTGATTTCATTTCTTTTTTTTTTTTTTTTTTTTAAGCAGGAATTCAACTTTATTGCGTCAAGCAGCCGCTTATATAGAGCGTGGGGAAGGGGCGGGGAAAGAAGGCAGGAGATGAGGTGCGTGACAGGGTTGGGCCAATGGCATGGTACCACGTTGGCTGTATCTAGGTAGAAGCAGTTTCAGGCCGTGCCTTGCTGAGTCATTGCTACGCAGAAGTAGCTCGATGGATCTACTTCTAGTCAGGCTCGGGAAGTTGCTCTAGGCCTCAGGCACATGGCAGGGCCCAACAATTCCCTCTTTTGCTTTTTGTATGGCGGAAAAACATAGCCCCTGTCTTAGGTTTCCTGCTCTTGCAGTTTCAGTCTTACCCGTCATGGGGATACAAACATCAATGGTTTGGTCCCTGTCTTACATTGACTGAACGCAGAGTGATCTTACCCGTCTTTGGGTACTATGAATGTAATCCACCATACAGCCTCTCCATATCCTGTCTTAGGTTGTCCCCACTTTGGGAATCTTACCTGTCATTGGTGCTATGGAGGGGGGTGAAGAATAATAGTTAGATTCTTGGTTAATGAGCCGGTGATATCGGACCTCGACCTGATTTAACTGCCTCTAACCTTTTTTAAGGATACAGGGCCCATCCACAGGGGATTTTCTAAGATTTCTTTTCTTCTCTTTTCTAGATCTTCTTGGAGTGTTTTGATCTTGTTTTGCATGGTCTCTTTAGACACGGTCTCTTTAAATTCTTTTTTTTTTTTTTTTCTCAATGTACTCTAATATGAAATGAAACCAATCAGGTAAAATATGGCCACTGGGGAAATTGTTTTCAATGCTTTTATTTGCAATCCAGGTTACAGATCTGAGGGGATTCTCTCAAATCCTCAAATAGCATTGTTAAAATGTTACAACTGATGCAAAATTCAAATCTTATAAGCAGGCCTCAGTGAATTCTTATGAAGGAAAGGCAGAAATGGAGAAATTTTGGAAATAAGGAAGTCATTACTTGATATTTGCTTGTACATTTGGAACCCTTTATAGCTACTATAGAAGTGTAAATGAATTTTTGTATTAATATGTGAATAGTTTCACTCCATACTCAGTTCAAAATTGATAGCACAACACAGTAACTTCTGCTTATGAAGGTATTACAATATGGCTTTCACCCATTTTAGCTATAAGTAGTAAGTGCTTGGCTAATTTTACAGAATTAAAGAGTATTAGTACAATATGTAATAGTTTTTACCCAATTCCTTTGACTTCCAAAATGAACTCTGTAACCGTCCCAAATGCTATTTTTTTCTTAGCTTATACTTATTTAATGTTACTGTTCTCATTTCTAGCTTGATGGAAAGATATTAAATAAAAGTGCTCCCAGCATCCAAAATCCAGATGCAAAATATAGAATAAGGTAAAGAATTAGGTGAACTCTCTGGGAAAATTTATACAGATAACTAGAAAAATATAGACCACCCTACTTCATTACTTACATTTCAAATAGATCTCAAAGGATTAGAGCTTTAATAAACTAATCAAAAACTTACTAGACAAAAATTATGAATATACAATAGTAATATTTGGTAGGAAAGACCTTTTCAGAATAATCATAAAGAATATAAGCCATTAAAGGAAAAAAAAATGGTAAATTTGACTAAATTATAGTTTTTACCAAAAAAAAAAAGAAAGATACAAAATAAAACTAAAAAGGACAAACCAAAAAAAAAAAAAAAAAAGTATTCATGATAAATGTGACTAGTGAAAACCTACCTCCTTCATATATTAAGAAGTTTTGCAAATTAGCAAGCAAAAGAGAAATGAAAAAGAATAATGTATAACTGGTTATAGAAATTTTGTTTTCTTATATTGAACTTAAATTCCTTTCTTGAGGAAATCTGTTATTAATGCTTTGTCATACTGGCAGCAATTTATTTTACTCTAAAATGTTAAAATTACTTCTATTTTATTCATGTTATTAAAAACTCATGATCATTTGACCTTCAAATGCTATACCTACAAATGAAGGAAGGAAGGAAGGAAGGAAGGACCAATAAATTGGAGAATAATAAGATATTTACTATCAACAGAGTTTGGGAATGCCATATATGCATGGGACCCAAAAGAATTGAGAAAAGTTCTCAAAATAAACTGATATTTTTGAATGATTTTTTTCAAATTAATTTCTTTGCCAGGCACCAGTGGCTCACTCCTATAATCCTAGCACTCTAAGAGGCCAAGGAGGGCAGGTCTATTGAGTTTAGAAGATCAAGACCAGCCTAAGCAAGATCAAGACCTCATCTGTACGAAAAGAAGAAAAATTTCAAGTATTACGATGGGTGCCTGTAGTGCCAGCTACTGAGAAGGCTGAAGCAAGAGTATCAATTGAGCCCAAGGGTTCGAGGCTGCTGTGAGCTATGTTGACTCCACAACATTCTAGCCTTGGTGACAGAGCAAGACTTTGTCTCAAAAAACAAAACAAAGAACAAAAAACAAAGTTTCTTAAAAATACTATAGTTAATCTTGCACAAAAATTAAAAAATTAAGTGTACATGCTTTAGATTTTCTTTAGAGACCTCAAAATGAATATTTTTTAATAAACTTCAATTCAGTCCTTATAGTACTTTATACTGTTTCTTATAGTTTATCTTTTCTCAGTAAAGTTACACAATTAAATGTAAAACTAATGAATTTAAGATAAGGTTTCATGAATACTAGAATCAAGAAATTACATTTAGAAGTACTTCAATGTTTAAGTAAAACAATATATATATAAAATTCTCCATAAACTTTCCAGACTGAGATTATCTCTCTGATTTTGTCATTTGCTGTGCAAGACCGTGTATCAGTAGAGCTATGCTTCATGAGCAATCATTTAGAATTTTTCTTGTCAATGTGCTCATTTAAAAAGATGTGATAATAAACTTCAATTAGACTCTTATTCATGAAAATTCATTTAGCAATTACCTTAAATCATTCTGTTTCTCAAGGGTTCCTAAAATCAATTAAATGGAATACATTTCACATGAAGAGCCAGCTCTATATTTTTGGAGTAAGTGTGATACATCTTAACATGATGGTTATCTTTCATCTTCTTTCCTCAGGAACCGAACAGACACTAATCGCCTTGTCCCAAGTTTCCTCTTATCATATCCATGTATTTTTAATGATTCCCTTTTTTATTGTAAATTCTGTTTGAAAATATGTGAAAGGATTGTGGCATGACCCAGAACAGAGTTACCTTTTAAAATGAGAATCTAAAAGTTCATTTAGATTTAAAATCTAAAAAGAGCATACTTGTACAACACAATAGATTTCAAAATATCTCTATACAAGATTTTTTTTTAAATAAGAACCATTTGTCCACAGACTATTGTTGGACATATTGCTTTTTTGCTTTTTTTCAGAATAAAAATGCAGGTTTCTATATTGATATATAACCAAATATTCATTATCATAATTGCACACCACCAAATTAAAAATTATATCCTTTAGAAGAATCATGAGTTTCTTTAGAAGAATCATGAGATTCCCAAGGGATCATGATGGAGATATTTGTGGGGTCTGGTCTTATAACTGGAGGACAGAAAGAATATGAACAAACACTAAGTTTTCCCCAGTTACTACATTTTTTTGTCCAATCTTATTTCTATATAATAACTCTTCATCGGAATAGTGCTGTCCCTGGTTCATTTCTGGAGCCTTCTATACCATGCAGAATGCAGAACCTTTGTTTCTTTGCCTAAGATTTGAGTAGAGCACTGCCACTAAAACATGGCAACCCTGATGTGAAGCCAGAGAAAGAAGGAACGGTGGGCACACGTGCCCTTCTTCCATGGGAATCTTCATGCATTGCTTAAACAGGGCAAGTGAGCAGCAGAGACGTGATGTTGATTGAACTGCCTGGATTGTTTGGTCAGTGTGTAGCCTGACAGATGCATGAATCTCTAATTTAAGATAAAACAAATAAAAATCACCAAAAAAATCCCTGGGATCTTAAAACGTTTTAGCTAGTAATTCTGAAAGCACTGGAATTTTGACTTAAGAAGGGTTTAGAGGGGAAAATGTGAGATACCAAAGGCAATTCCAACATTATTGTTTATCTGAGTGTGAACATATGTTCCCTGAGGCCAATCCCAGCTAGTCTTTTGGCAACAAGTAACATGAAGATAGAGCTCAGTGCCAGGGAATGCAATGGATGATGTGCCTCAACCAGAAGGTGAAGAATGCCAAAGAAAGAAATGCCAGGGGAGTGTTGAGGAAAATTCAGGGGGTGGGGAGGGGGGAAGGTAGTATTTACCCACAGGAGATAAGGCATTGGACTAGTATTCTAATTTTTGAATTTGGCTGAAAGCTTCATAATTAGCATAAATTCAATTTAGAGATGGCATAAGTTGCTCTTCTAAGGGAGCTGGATATTTAAAATCACACTTGAATTATCAGAAATTTAAAAATTTATACTTGTGAATACACCATTAAGTCATTGATGATGCTTCTAAAAATTATAAATAATCCCTCACCTCCTTGAATTTAAGGTTTGAAGGTAGAAGTTCTTCCTTTTCACTTAAATGCTCATATTGGCTTGTTCTGTGCCATTAAAGTGGTGGCTGGAGACTGGGCTCAAAACACAACACACCAAAATACACCATCTTAGCAACTGAGAAAACTTCAGAAGGAAGTTATTCCTGACCTTCTCCCACCTTTTCCCCCTGAAACACAGCCATAAAGGAATTCTCTGACCTACCTTTACCTATAAGTTAGATAATTATGGGGTCTGGTCTTACACTTGGAGGCCAGAACGAATATGAACAAACAGACCTTGCCAATTTCCTCCCCTGCCCCAGTATATTTCCTTTTTTGTCCAATCTTATGTCTTTTTTTTTTTTTTTTAAGTGATAAGATAGAATTTATTAAGATAGAAAGGAGTAGGGAAGGAAGGAAAGGAACAAGAATTTCAGGCAGAGCAGGGGTGGAGAGGTGGAGGGGTGAGTGGGACCCAAGCTCAAAATCTCCTTGATGGGTCCTTCATGTAGGGGCTTTATACTCTTTGGGGAATTACACTTGGCCAGGATTTTGTTTAGCCACTGAATGACGGTATTTGCAAATGAACGCAGTTCTTCTAGCTCTGGGGAAAAGTGACAGGGCATCCACTCCAGAAAGGGCTTAAGAAATCCTGGAAAAACTGCTTTTCTCCTATCTTGCTTGTATTCAGAGAGTTTAGTTTGGAGAGAAAAGGTCTGTTTGCTTAGGTCTGGAAAACTGCGGGAGGTGGGAAGGGTGAGGGGCGTGTCTAGTCCTGAATGGGGGACTGGCTGTATCACTTTTATTAGCATTGCTTTTTTACTTCTGCCAAATCATGTTTTCTTTTTGTAACAGCAATTTCAGGAATTTTGTACAGTGTAAAATATGAATATTTTTGATGTGAAATGGTTACAATTACATAAAATATTTCATGTAAAATTTTTTTTTTAAATATGGACTGCGATTGAAAGTTTTTCTCTATATAACTACTCTTCATCAGAAGGTTGCTTTCCCGGGTTCATTTCTGGAGCCTTCCGTATCCTGTAAAACATTGGTTAAATAAATCACTTATGCTTTTATCTTGTTTTTTGTGTTTTGGGGTAGGTGTTAGCCATGAACCATGCAACGGTTGAGGAAAAAACTTACTTTGTTCTTCCTTTAGTATTATGAGAACTATACTCCACCCTTATTTTAAAAATTATTTTGACTTAATCTACATATTTTAAAATTACAATATTAATTCTGATAGGAACAGCAAATGCATACAAATCCTTAATTAGAACTTAGAAAGAAAAATTTGAAAGACAAAGATGCTATTGAAAGGGGGGCACTGGACCAGAAAGATCTCACAGACCACCAAGGTTTGATGAAAGGTTTTTATTGGTGAGGGAGGGATCCTGCAGAGCAGCAGCAAGAAGGAGAGAAAAGAAGAGAGAAAGAAGGGGGAGAAAAGAGAGAGAGAGGAAAGAGGGGGGAGGGAGATGGGGAGAGAGGAGAGACTGAGAGAGAGAAAAGAGAGGAGGGGAGAGAGAGAGCTTTATAGGTTCAGTTAGGGGAAGTCTTAGAATGGTGATGGGAGGGTAGAATAGCCAATGAGGAGTTACTGCCCTGGCCGGAAGAGGCGTTAGGGGCGGGCCATAAGTTTGAAATTTTCAGTGGGTAGCTGTAACTTTTAGAGTGAGATCATTAATCTTGGTCTGTGGAAAGCAGGAGAGGCTTTTCTGGGGGAGGGGATTTCTCTGGGGCAATTACCTAACAGGTATCATCTATTTAGTAGGATATTATTTTATTATTCCTGTACATACTGGTATAAAAATTGTGGGTTTTCAGACGTGCACACAACCAGTGAAAAATAATGTTAATATTTCTAATCTCTCATGTTCCAAACTTCCATGTTAATAACTTATAGGCATTCCTAGTTTTGTGTATTTGAATTGTATTTATATGCATTTAAATAAATAAACTCTATAATTTTGTCTCTATATTAAATTCTTTAAGATTGTCAGAGTGTAGGCTTAGTCATTATTAAAAAAATTGTATTTTGATTTTTATAGGCATAGTCTGTGAATGGTATTATGTATAAATATGAGAATTGTAGAAGACCAGGATACTTCACACCCGAATATGAAGGATTATTGAGCCTGTGAAAGTGATAAACAAGCAAATGCAGGAAAATTTTTGCCTTCCCTCTACTTGCCTAAAAGCAGGACATGGATTTGCAAAGACAGAAGGCATTCTGTCCCCACCATCAGCTTGCTACCAGGGAGAAAAAAGTTAACCACTAAAGACAACCCTAGATCCTTATCAGCCACAGGAATCTATTAAGCTTTGCAAGCAAGCTCAACTACCAAGCCTTTAACTGACATTTATTTGCATTTCCACAAAGTGCTATTTCTGGATACTCAAAGTCCTTTTCCTTTATCCTGCCATTTTCCTAAAAATTTACTGTCATTTGTTAAAGGTGCTATATAAACTGTAATTCAAAGACACCTTGTTGACAAAATTACTCCCTCCATAGGCGTCTCGGATGTATGTATGATATATACATATTAACAACTCTCTGTTCTTCTCCTGTTAATCTGTCATTTGTAGCAGGGATCTCTTCCAACCAAGAATCTGGGAGGGTAATTCTTCCTCTCCTTCTAGAGTCTTGTGGACTTTAACAGAAGTACTGTAATTATGACTCCTAAGTAAAAAAATCACTGATTTCAGATCCTGCCTTAAATAGTTAACTTGTTTGATTTTCTAGGTGTTAAATGCATATTCCTTTGTTTTTAATTTCTCTTCTCAAGAAAGAAATAACATTTATTTTTCTGCCACCAAAGTTAGTAAGAGAGTTGTCATAGAGTGAAAGAGCAAAGGGGATAAGTGATATTAGAGAAATAAGAAGCATAAATCCTATAAACCAGGAGAGACAAGGAAGGAAGGAAAGAAGGAAGAAGGGAGGGAATGAGGAAGGGAGGAGGATCATAAGTATATTTTCAACATGGTTTTGACAGCAGAATGCTAATTTTCTCAAGTATTTAAAGAGATTCAAGAAAATCACATCATGAAGAGTAGGAGGCTGATAGAGCCTAGGCGCTGAGGATATGTTCTCTTAGGATAAGCCATCACAGAGCCAAACAAATTTTTACAAAAAGTAATTCAGATATATAGACAAGGCAGGGGATGGAAGCAGCTACTTCTTTATACCCCATGGTCTTTCACACTTTGGAGCCAGTAACACACAGAGGTGCTGACAAAGATCAGAAGGACAGTGAACAAAAACACCACCAAAACAAACTCTGCATGCCCCTTCCTGACAGCAGGGCCCAAAGCAAGATCCCTTCAACTTCCTCAAGTTCCTCTGATATGGGAGAAATACAGCTGTGAGAACTCTCTTCTCAATAACTAGAACAACATAAACAAACTAAGAGGAAAACTGTAGACCCAAATCGTTATCTCTTAGAATGCTTGCTTAGAAAGAAGACGTGTTCACATCGCATTCTTTTCATTATTTCAAAACATACAGACATGGATTTTTAAGGCTCATACCAATAAATTAGTGATGATGGTAAATGAAACAAAGTAATATACACATAAGGTGTAGTTTTAAGAGATAAACATGATTATGTGATGCAAATGATTAAGCTTTGAAATATTATTCTTCATTACCAAGAAGACTCTCAAAACAACAAACATTTTGGCCAATCATATTCCAAATGAACAAAGAGCACAATCACAGGAAAACTAAATAAAACTCAATAGCAATAAATGCCAACGTACGCGGGAATTCTCCAGACGCGTGCACCACACTTCAGAGACTCAGTTAAACTCGTGAACTGGACCTTATCTCTACAAACTTAGAAAGCCTTATCTAAACCATTTTGACAAATGATATTCAAGAAGTTTAGACTATATCCCCAATATATGTCACTCTAGTATAATATATTGAATATTTCGCACAAAAAGAACTTGTGAATCAGCCAACACAGAAAGAATTCTTCACCTGCCACTCAGCTCCTGACATTAAAGTGTAAAGCCCTCTTTAACAAAGAAAGTTTTCATCTATAGAAGATTTTTATTAGTGAAGTGATTTATGAAATGAAGAAAGCTGCTTCCAGACAACTTTGATTACCTAACAGTTTTATCTGCATGACCAATCTTTCTTCACCATACATTTCTTGCCCTCACCCTTCCAAAATTTGTGTCTGCCACCTCTCAGAAGCCTCATGCTCCTTTTTTCTGTAGCTCACAGTGCTATATAGGCCTCAATCTTAGGTCCTTCCTGGAGACTCATATTTGTGTGAAACTTCTGTGGATGCATGTGGAATTAAAATTATTTTTCTCCTGTTTATCTTCCTTTTGTCAATTTAATTCAAAGAGCCTAGGAATTTGAATGGGAGGCCATTTTTTCCATCCTCTATAAAATTTTTATTTACCTGAGGTGAGCATATAGCCAAACAATTTCATTTTTTTTTTTTTTTTAGAGCAGTTGGAGAAATACAAGAAACACTTTATAACTATTTTTAGAAATATTTAATACAATGTATATGGTGAGACTCATATGTCCATACCTCTTACCACTCTGGGGTAGCTTTTTATCTGCTTTGACAACCTAGTAACAAAATTCTTTTGTATATGGGTGCACCATAGGTCTTCACTGTAGTAACCTGTATCAGCTACAGAAGAAGTAAAGTCTCATGATATGTGATGCCAGTGAATGATTACTAATCTCAGATAGAAAGACTTTTAGTCTTTTTTCTTTTTTAATTAAATCATAGCTGTGTACATTAATGTGATCATGGGGCACCATACACTAGTTTCATAGACCGTTTGACACATTTTCATCACACTGGTTAACATAGCCTTCCTGGCATTTTCTTAGTAATTGTGCTAAGACATTTAGTCTTTAAACTTCTTCAATAGTTGATTTTTCCTGGTTATTTCATGAGATTCCGAGGATAGGAGTCTGTCTTATTCC